>CM030904.1:2635351-2819126 GCA_018136845.1 Heterotis niloticus
AATAATAATAATAATAATAATAATAATAATAATAATAATAATAATAATAATAATAATAATAATAATAATAAAAGAGATGGATGATTATTTTGTCATTCATTTTCACTTTCCCATCACATCCATTCCTGTAAACCAGCTTACAGGTGTAAGGAAGCAGACAGTCACTATCAGCTGCTTACTTTGGGTTGGTGTGATGGAGGGAAAGCGGTTGTGACCTCTGAGTACACTTTTCAGCACACAGGTCCAGCCCACAGGAAAGGAGATGCCGAATGACTGGAACAGAAAGGATGAGCAATTGGTTGACTCACGGCTAAGAAACAGGGTGTCGGTTCTGGGCCCAGAATACTGAGTCGGTCGTGTCCCGGAAAAAAATGTTTTCTTCTGTAATGTTGGATGACGTCTTCCCCGTTCGCTCTTTCTTCCAATTGGGGATCAGACACCGAAGGCGTCACACACATCTTCTCAGTTTGGATCGTTTGTCCTAGACAAAAGGAGGGCTGGGAACAGCAGAGGGTAAGGGGGGGCGGGTAAAGATGCCTTATTTTGACACCGGAGCATCTACTGTTTGTGCAGGGTGTTGCTCGCAGCATCCTGAAGATGGTGCCGAACAACAGGAACCTTTTCAGGTGCAACATGACCTTTTGCAACCAATTCGGTCCATCTGCAGTGGAACATGACCTTCACCGCCACACTTTGGAAACTTCTGGGATTGTAAGGCTGAGATCTTTGATGCTGCAGGCTGTGATGACCATATTGTATAATCTAAGGCTGTATGGGATCGTGATGGACATTTGCACTCATCTTTCCATCCGATGTCAGCAGTCAGCTCCTCAGTTTAGTGTCATGATGGTCCACAGTCTACAGGGTGTAAAAGCAGGGTACAAACCTGGATGGGAAACCAGACCAGCACACACATCATTCACTCAAGCATAGACTTGAGTGTTAAGACTTAACCTGGAACATGACTTTGAAATGCTGTCCATATTATTGGCCATCATTACTGCACAACTTTTTCGTCACTTATTCAGGGCACACATTTGGTACTAGAAGTCGGCACCAGGAAACCAGGACTAAAGTGAAGTGAGGTTGTAAGGCCCTGCCTTTCCGTTCTGCTACCCGCTGCTAACTTTAATCGGCGTCATGCAAGTTCCACCGACTGCAGCCCTTATCATGTTAATGTCACTACAACCCCAGTGGAGGCATCGTGTCAAATCCAACTCGCTCGACAGCTGTAGATATGTCAAAGAACCTGGAAATACCCAGCATTTTACCGAGACCCCAGATATTGTGCAGTATCCCTAATTTCACCCAAACACTTGTCACGCGGGCCATCAGATTGCGCTGCTAGATGTAAATTCGTAAAAAAATCAGCAATGGGACACATTCACTGTCATTCAACCGTGGGAGATGAACCTCAAAAGAGTTGCGTGCACTGAGGCTGGCAGCTCGACTACATTTGCTTTACATTTATTCATCCGGCTGCTCTTTCCTCCAAAGACACCTACAGTTTTGAGCAACTCACAGTTATTTACCAGTTCATACAGTCGTGTGACACATCCAGCAAGGGGAATTGCGCCAGTGCTCCTCCACCCTGGTTGACCTCCGCTCGGCTCCAGACACTGCTCTTCAGCAGAATGTGCGCATCGCGTGAGAAAGGACCGGTGGCAGCATCATTCACCGATATGTCCCGCAATGCTGATTCTCTTCAAAGGTCCCTTTCATTTTCTCAGTATCAATTTGGGTTAAATGCCATTTCAGCGACCGCTCTCCTTTCTGAGCACAAGCATGAAAGGAAAAGGGAGTCGGCACTTTCGCTGAAGGATGTGAATGGATTTTCAAGGGAACTGCATATTGTTCGCTTAACATTCGCTAGAAAGCATGCGCCAACGCAGCACGCATTTCAAGAAATTGCGGTTTTGTTATCAAAAAAATCACATTTTAATCATAAAAAATGTCTTTTTCTAATCTGACTGTGCTTTCTTTGCAGTCACGGATTGCCACAGCAAACTCCATTTATCCTTTATGAAGATGATGCCCAAAAATAAAGGTTTCGAAAATGTTTCTTTGTATTACGTTTGAAGCTCACGGTTAGGGTTAGTGTCCATCCCTAAGTCAACATTTGGCGCATATGTAAGAATACATTAAAAAAAAAAATCAAATGTAGAAGTTATAGTTGTCATCTTGTATTTTTTACATCTTGCTGTGGTTCTACGAGGTAAAGGCAAGGTACTTGTGGTAATTTCATTTTCAGAAGGGAGGGACATCTGCAGAACCGCCGCAAGCCTGAAGGTCTAGTGTGTGTTCGTGTGTCCATTAGTGGCCACCGTGGCTGTTTAATAGCGTTTTAAAGGCGTAGCGCGAACAACTTCCTCGCCCGCTTTACATTAGAATACGTGTCAGCGCTCAAGACACTTGGCGTTCACATATAGTCCGGCCGCTCAGTCGAAACCGAGTTAATAACCAGCAAAGTGGTTCCGCAAGCCCTTTGTGGAGCAGCAGATGCGCCGAGCGTGCATTCAGCACACATTTCGCTCGCCTGCAACCCTCCGAGTTCATTTCATTAAACGCGGCTCCTGAGAATGAGCAAGACTGTCGACAGGAACGATCTCTCGTTCTCCTTATTTACTTCTCAAGCCGCATCATTCGGCGCGAGGATGTGTTTGGCATGAAAGAAAGCGAGACGGGAAGCAAGTGATGAAGGAAGCGAGCGTGACGCTGAACACGCACGACGACGCTGTGGGCTATGAAGGTCTTTCTCCCAGATCATTGTCTCTCAGGTTCTGCAGATAAATATGTGCACGCTCTGTCTCTCTTCCCCCTTTCATTTGATTTCCGTCCTCGACTCAGACGCCCTGACTAATTAGATAAAGACATATAGTTCGCACTTCTCTGGCAATCCCCCAATTCTCCATAGGGGATATAAATTATTGAAACCCTATTATCTCCCACTATTATAAATAGAACACAGGAAAGGGAAACTTGCTTGCACTTCTTTACCATCTGGAGGGAGTGCTGTCCATCCATTTTATCTTCCATTGTCGTGGAATGAAAACTTTGGGTGCAAGTTCACCAGAATAACAATCAAAATGGAGCAAAACACAGAGAATGCACACACACACACACACACACACACACACACACAAGCGCAAACAGCGGAGTGTGTAGGTGAATGCCTGTTATCTACCCAAACCAATTTGTAAGGTTTGTGACAAAATGCACCTTCATTTGTTTACACTGATGGTGTCTGCAAAGGATGCGGTGCTTTCTTGAGAGCTAAAAAAGAGATGGACTGTTTGCAAGTCGTACTAAAGAGGGAGAAGGTAAGATAATGGATGGATGGATTGATGGCTCGACGGATCGATGGAAAATGTCCATGGATGTTGGACCAAGGTGTCTCCGCAGGTGTTCCTCTGATTAGCCAGGTTGATATGTGGAGGCTCACTGTCATCTTGGATGGGCAGATATGAGGGATATGAGTTTCTCTAAAGTCCACCGGAGAGACGAACCCATCACCCAGCACCGACTATCCTCATGAGCTTATTTAGTCTGTTGAGATCACCTATAGTATGCGGCTGCACGGAAAACCAAACCCATGATGGCAGACTGGAAGAAGCTCTCCAGTAGTGGCCTGCAGACTCAAAAGAACCAGAGCCTCCTCAGCCCGAGAAGGCCACTCTGATCTCTCGGTGGAGCTGGACCACTCCAGCCCGTTGCTGGAGATCTAAACTATCTCTCCTCTAAATGTCAATCTAAATGGCACTTTATATTGCTAAAAATATTTTTTTCAGCTGCACAAAAAAGCATTTCGTTCAAGCTCACAGCAGCTGTTCAATCGGAGGACCCCTGGCGTGTCGGCACGCTCTGCAAAATCCAGTCGGAGCGCCATTTGCCGGGAAGGGTATGATATCTATAACAGCTCCTGCTGGAGTAATGGTGGGGAGCTGCTGAATTCCTCTTGAAATTCCTGCGAGTCCAGCAAGGCTGAACGGCGGATCAATTTAGCAGCCGTGTCTGGCGGAAGCCAATCCCCCGGAACTCATCTCCACTGTATATTTCTGCGCAGCCATGTATGCCGCCGCAAATCCTTAAACACAAGGCGCCCATACCGTTGCGGGCTGGGACATGAATTTGGATATTCTATTAGTTTTCCTTCTCCATTCCGCTCTTTCAGCCGCGTGTGTATTCATGTGATAATGCGTGTGCCTTTGTTTGTTTGCTTGTTTGTTTGTTTGCTTGTTTGTTTGTTTGTTTGTTTGTCTTTTCTTCCCCAAAACCGGCAGATGAGTTTAATCAGATTGCATCTGCGTGGCTAAGCCGGGGGAGTCCCGGTTCACTTGAAACGCAGTGATCCGTCTGATTGAAGAGCCCCAGGAGGCGGCGCTCAGCAGCAGCACTGCACCATGTGCTAGCTACTTATTACCAAACACCGTCTGCATACAAGTGCAGTCCTCCTCTGTTTAACTGCAGCAGGAAATAAGCGGACACACCGTTTTTCGTGCCCTGCCTGCTTTCGATGCCAGATGGGTCATCGAGTGGCGGGAGGGGGACCGGGACAAGATCGGACCTGCTGATGTCAGTCTGGGACCGCGGTATGCGCGGCGACAGGGTTTGGGCAGGTGTGGTTAGGTGTGGGCAGGAGGGAGGCCCCTGGGACCTGGGCTGCCCTGAAGGGAAACTTTTGAACCCCGGTCCACTCACTGAGCACAGCAGGCCATGGACACCTGTCATGGGGAAGCATATGGCAGCCCCAGGCTGTCCCTCCCCTGGGGAGCGGAAGAGCACGGCATTAAAAAACAAAGAGCAAGTTTGCCACTGGATGCCCAGATGCCCGGGACACCTCCCGCCAGGGTTCTTTTATTTGGGCCGGACAGGGTGAGCACGAGGGCAGTTACTTCTGCTGAACCTTGCTGCTTCCCTACAGACATGGATGTCTTGATGATGACAAAAATGATATTTTTCACAATTTTATGCATGTAAGAGACTATTATAAAGTCAGATGCCCACCAGGTAGTGGGGTCAGGTGGGAGTCTTGAGAACCAGGTGCTGCTATCACCGCAAAGAACCCATGCCAGCCTCATGCTTCCTCTCAGTACCTCATGCGCTAAATGAAACCGTTCTACTCCGGGACCGAGGGTTTGAACACATTTCCATCTTTCCATGGATTTCTGCAAAGACTTCCTCTCCATCTTTCCACGTCAGCCCTTAAATCAACAGACTTCTGAAGCGTCTCGTAATGAAAGTGCGTCACGTCCAGCGCTCGCGATTCAAAGACAGTCAAAGTACACATTCACCTTGTTAACTTTGTTTGCCGGTAGTAATTTGTTCATCCTGCACGACGCCCTTATCTGAACACAGTCCATAAATAAGCATCGCTTTTTGCCTTAAGATGGCAAAGATAATCGATACATAGAGCAAACCTATGAAAGCAGACGCGCTAATGGCCGCATCGCGGCAGCGGATTCGAAGATAAAAATCACGTCATTGATCACGGAAAGCGGCTCCTAATGAGGTTTCTGTACGACGAGGAGGCAACGGCTGCGCGGTGCTTTTTCAAACGCGCGAACGTGTTCGGTTTTGTTGATATGGATTCCAGGTGTGCAGTTTTTCTTTTTTTCCTACAACATGTTGGAGGCTGTTTATAATAACGGATGATCTGTACACGCGTCCTGGTTCTGTCGTCTGCTTTCAAAGGGCGTTCTTTGACCTTGACGTGTCTCACCGAGCTCGGAGTGCGATCCTAGCCTGGGATGGGGGATGGGGTCGGGGTTCCGAAGTCTGATCCCAAGAGAGGCTGACGTGCGGAGCGCTGAGGAGCAGATCCACATGCCGCTTTCATCTTGATCAAGGGAACCATGCACCTGTAAACAGACCATGCACGGATCCATCCATGTGGAGATGGGGGTAGGGGAGTGGAGAGGTATAAATTGGAAATGAGGTCAAATTCAAGCAATTTTTGTTCAAAGGAACTAAATCTGTGTTTTATTTATTTTTTTTACCATTTGTATCAATTCAATTAAATGCAAATGCTTTACATTTTTGCATTTATATGGAAACAGCAGGTGGCGTAACACTTGGAGCCGTTTTTTTGGTTCGCAGGAACTGGGAACTCCCCTCTAATGCCCTTGTTGAAGGTATGTGCCCTAAACTGACACAGTAAAAATTACCATGCTCCGTAAATACGTAGCTCAGTGTCCAAATTAAGGTGTAAAAGACCTGAGTTCAAATCCAGCGCAGACTGTGTGCAGCTTGCATGGTCTCCCCGTGGTCCAAGTGCTCCACCCACAAAAATGTTTGTCTCAGGTGAACCAGTGACTCTTAGTGAGCTGAAATGCCCTGCAATGTCCGGATCAAAAAGGTGCAACAGTGGAAAGGTAAAGAGCGGTAACCCATTATATGTTGTACATTATCCAACTGTTTCACTATTAAAGTGGTTACATTTAGTACAGATGAGCCAAGTGGAAAGGAAAAACATAAAATATACAGTATATCACCAAACTTACTAGTCTTACATTGCTAACGTGTCCAGTACCGTGTGTGTGTGTGTGTGTGTGTTTGACTATCCAAAAACCTAACCTGGAGTGAGAAGTACCTGTGTGCATCAGCTGCATGGAAGAAAAAAAAAAAAAAAAAGCATGATGAACAAACAAACAAATAAAGAAACAGAGACGCAGCTTTAGAGACATGGAAATGCGTGTGAATGAATGCCGTGTGATGGACTGGTGTCCAAGCCAGGATGTATCTTGCTTAACACCCTGTGTGTCTCTGGACAACTGCGTTACCTTAAACAGCTTCTGAGAATGAATGAATGAATGAATGAAACGCATGGCATTACACAAACATTCCCAGGTCAGCGGCGATGTGAGGTCTCAGCTTCGGTGAGCCATATGGTCGCAACGGAGCCGTGTCCCCTCCTACAGCCGTGACAATTGGCAAATTAAAAAGGTGGTCACGGTCATCTCAGCAGGTAATTAGCGCCAAGCGATGTCTAGATGTAGAGGAAAATGTGGCGGCGAGGGTCAAAAACTGCTTGTCCTTGACCTTACATTATGCAACGGACGCTGTACGGGCCTCCGGCTTCACTTGCAGACTGTTGATTTTTTAAAAATTATTTTTTTCATTCATTTTCTTTTTTTTGCCCGCTCTCCTCCATTTCGCGTGCCCTCCTTCACGGTGGTCCGTGTCATTATCAATTAAACACGCGTGGGTCAAAAAAGCACGGCAGTCTGGCACAGGAGCAATAGGCTGACATCTTTCCGCTGGGCTACTAATGACTTTCCTCTCTTTAATGAGTTTCTGATGGCTTGCACTCGCACACAAAAGCTGGTAATTGTCTTGAACAAATAACAGACGGAAATGGAATGAGAATGGGACTGCCGTCTCCCACTTGGAAATTTCTCTTTCTGTTTATACGCTTGTTCAAAGACACGGGATAAATGTGAGCAGTATTCCCCTAAATGTGCTTCAAATGATATCTGGGTAGACGGAAAAAAAAAAAAACACAATTTATGGCTTTGCGATGACTGTTAATGACCGTAATTTCACAATTTGACTGTAATACGAATGCCATGCGTTATTTTTAAAGGAAAAAGCTAACAGCAGTAGTAAAATCATAATAAAAATAATTATAATAATATATAAAGGTGTTTAATATGCAACTTTCAATACTAATACAAGAATCAGTCAAATAAATTTAAATTGTGTGGACACCTGAGCATCGCACCCATATGTGCTTGTTGAACCTTTCATTCCAAACCCATGAGCATTAATATGGAGTTGTTCCCCCCTTTGCTGCTGTAACCGCACCCACTCTGCCGGGAAGGCTTTCCACCAGGTTTTGGGAATTCGTGCCCATTCGGCCAAAAGACCGTCAGCGAGGTTGGGTGAGGAGGTCCGGCTTGCAGTCGGTGTTCCATTTCATCCCAAAGGTGTTCACTGTGGTTGAAGTCAGGGCTCACCAGCCTGAGCAACCTCATCCACACTAGCCTAGGCAAACCATGGAGCTTGCTTTGTGCATGGGGGGGCAGTCATGCTGGGGCAGGAAAGGAGCTCCCTCCACAAACTTTGGCCACAAAGCTGGAAGCACACGATTGTGTAGAATCTGTCTGTGTGCTTATGGGTGCGGCTTACAGCTCAGCTGAGGCATTAAAAAGGGGCGTTCACATACTCTTGGCCATACGATGTACATCATGGAGAATGAAATGGAGCTCCTTGGGCCCACGGTTTTCAAAATAAGGAGAAGGAAAGTTCAGAGAAAGAGACAAAAAGATTGCATAGGTGAAGATTCATTAAAGAGAAATAAGATTAAAAGATTCTCAATGTTAAAATTACAAATATAATGTAAATGTATAACTATATGTGCAATGTCAGTACAATGCAACATACATAAATTATAGGTGTACAAACTGCCGGTGGTCATAGGTAGTGGTTGGGGTCAGTGGTGGTGGTAGTGTTCGGCCTTGAGGTGCCTAATACTATGCAGTCATGCATATTATAGTTACATATGTTTATTTCTTATCATCCATTAAGCCACCTGCCATCCTTTATTATTGTTAAAGGTCATGGAGGTTCAGAACTTTTTCCAGTATGACTGGGCAATATTAATTATTATTAGTATTAGTAGTAGTACTATTAATATTATTATCCTTCTTATCTTCTTAAGCTTCATTATTGATCATTTGCTTGCAAAAGCCCCTTCAATGTCATTTTCAGAATCAGCCATAATAATGGAGCTTAAAAACGAAACAGCAAAGGAAACCTGGAAGAAAAGACCTCGGCTCTTGAATGCACCGCAAGGAGGAAATTGGAGTAATTAGCAGAGATGTTTGATAGATTTCTGGGTTCCTGAACCTGCGAAGACAAACAGTCTGTCAGCCTCAGCAGGAGAAGTCAGTAAACAAAATTATCGCTGCCCCCGTTTGACAGCTGCGCTCTGCTCTCTGCGGCCGACAAATCCGGTTGGAGTCAGATTAACTCCTTTTGTTGGCTGCTTTTTTACTTTTTGCAGCAGAAAAAAAAAATATCAATGTCCAAAATTTTATTTCTGAACATGTTTGGACCAATTATTAAAAAAAAAAAAAAAAAAGAAGAAGCAAGTGCGAGTCCAGATGTGTCACCAGCCATGCTTGTGTCTTCAGGTTTGTATTTTAGGGTCTGAAAAAATACAAAATAAAAAAGAAAATCATAAAATGGATCATTTATCATAGATGCATTATTCATTGTAATGCGAAGGCACTGATCGATTCAGTGGCAAATGTTTGAAATTCTCTGGCCATAAGCAATGATTCCAGCAATGAAAGAACATTTTTTTTTTTTTTATTAGCATGAAGCATTAGAATAACTATGATTCCTGCATCAAGGAGAAACTCAATGAAAAGGGAATACATAATTCATCTGGCTGTTTGCATTCGTACACAACTCCAGTCACAAAACAGTCCTGTCCCCTGCTGACTCCTTGGGCCTCCCCCATACGACATGCTGTTACAGGCCACTGCAAACTAACCCTAACCCTAACCCTAAATTTTTGAAACTATGTTTTAAAAAAGAAAAGGGATACAACGATGGAAATGTATTTGTTGCAGCAAAGTAAAGATAAATAAAGGTCAGGAATGACATAGCCCTGCTCTAAGGATCGTGCTTGGAAGAAGTTGGGTTCACCAAAGGGTTCAGGACCTCCAACATCTCCACATGGATATAAGCGACAGTCAACGTGAGCGAGCACCAAAAAGGATTCCCTGACAGGAAGGCCCAAAGCTCAGCGTGACTTGGCCACTTTTAATACGTCTGGGAACACCAAGAGAGGATGAACCCAGTTCATCTCATCCAGGCAAGGTGTGGCGGCCAGGTTATGCTATCTGGGTTTTTCCCGCTAGAACTTCAGAGCACCCAGCGCTCCTAAAATCGATGGCTTCGCTCAAGAGATTTTGATCGGTGTGAAAACAGCAACAAAAAAACGATCTTGCGGGGCAACTCGGCTGCACTGACACTGAACTGGTGACCGCTTTAACCCAACGCTGGATGGATGGATGGATGGAAATGCATCAAGACCATACCGGTGTCTCAAACGTCCACCTAAAAATAAGCTGTAAGCGACCAGAAGGATTAAAAAATGCAGATCAACCTGCAAAACTATATGCTTTCCCGCGCTGCATTAATACTTTCTGGCTGAAATTGCATCCGCGTCTTGCTGACAGATGGCTGGATAAACTGCAGCTGGTTAATGAAAATAATACATTATGCCCAGTGATTTGCAATCTCAAGAAGCCGGCAAACGCACATTAATAAATTAAATTAACAAGGAGGTTTAGACAGCAAACTACCGCCGGCAGGAGCCGTCCTGCTAATTCGCAGCCGTGTTCGTTCATTTTCACTTACGCCGAAATGATGGTTTGCGGTACCTGTGTCAGATTTATCATCGTCTCCATATTACGCATTACGAAAGATCCCATCAGTCCGGAGCTGCGCACCGACAATTACGAGAAAAATGAAGGTTACAAAGGTAAGATCGCCAAAACCACCAAATATTGGGAAAGACCTGTTGTGCCGTATCGACCGATGCCTGGAACACCTGCCCGCGTGCATATTCATCGCGTCAGGTTGCTACAGTAATACAAATAATGGGTGGCGAGCAAAGAGTTTTATTTATTTATTAATTTGTTTGTTTGCTTTTAACCGCAATAAACCTGCTGTGCACTATTGACAAAGGCTTAACAAATCTATAGAAAGATGCAGCAAATTCATAGAAACAAGGATCACCAAACATGTTAAAACCTCCGACGGTCACCATAATGGAGAAGTATATAAAAAAACTGGAATAAAGCGGAAAGCATGTTTAACTGCGCTGTCATATTGAGGTTTAAATAAAAAAAAAAATCTGCGCTGCATCGCAGAACTCGTGAGAGCCCACCCCCCTCAGTGGCACTACAGCGCATTCCTCCGTATTAATTCATTCGTTCATACATGATCGCCACGGTGAAGAAGCGGTGGCGGAAAATAAGACCCTCAAACGCCGCATGACTGTTTTCCATGACTGTTTTCCACAGTCGATGGTTATTACTGGGCTCAACATCTGCGCCAGCTGAGAACCAACAGCAAAACTCATGACTCAGCCCAAAAAAAATCCAAAAAACACCCAACTGTCCACCGCCATGTTGGCCAGCCGGCCTCCCAGGCTCACCCGCCGGAACCCCGACCTTTGCGACCGACCCCGGTTTCGGCTAAGCTGCAATCTGAACCACCCAAATTTCTTTTATAACAATGCAGTCGCGATTGGGATCATGTACAGCCGTGTCTATTTTATAACTTGCAATACCGACAGCTTGATAATCTGCGCAAATGCCTTTCACTTGCATTTCATCATTTTGAACTGTGCAGCTGATGACTTGGGGACACCATCAACATTCATTTAGATGTTACTTGGAAGATGAACTGTATTGGACCAATAGAAAGCAAGCAAAGGAAGGGACGTAACAGCGGTGTGAAAGATCTACCACTGGAGCTGCCGGTAGCACAAGTTAACCGCCAACCCAATTTACATGTTGTTTTGGTGCGGATATCTCCACCGATAGAGACATAAAAAGTCCGTGTCTCCGGAGAGGCCTTCATCCTGCTGCGGATCTGAGAACCTCGAGCGTCATTATAAACCGAAGAACTCTATAAATGGAAACTATTAGGGACATTGAAAGAGATGGGTTGGTGGTTTTCCGTTGATCAAGTCTGCGGGTTTACAACTTTTGTTCGCAGCATTAGTAGCGGTATTTCAGAGAGATGCTGAGTCGTGACGCATCCGTGAGTTTACATGTTGACGATTGATGGATTTTGCTGGAATTTGTATTTAGTTCTGCAAAATTCTTATGGATCTGTGCAGGTTATATATAGACAGTTGTATACACAAGCAACTGATCTACGTAAATAAAACAGCATATACTTCGGGGAGCCAAGTTTTGCATTTTTTCTTCTTTTTTTAAATTAATTAATTTATCTATTTATTTATTTGTTAAATATCATAAAGTACATATCAAGCTTGCAATATTTTTTTGGTATCTCAACCTGTCAGAAAAGACAAGGTACGCTTGGGATTCGTCACTTCCATCTCAACTGATTTTGACAAATAGTTAAAACAACCGTGTTAAATTTAAAATCCATACAATAAAACAGAATTAATGCAGTACGGTAATAAATAAGGCATATTTAAAAACAAAAGTGGAGGAAGCAGGGGTCATCTCACTTTCCTTGGCTCTCACCAGGTGTTTCCTTTCCCATATCATACCTCTATGAACATGTTGTATAAAATACACAGCATAACAAAATAGCAATTTAGCATATAGCACAAAAGAAATAATAAAATAAATAATGGCGTACAGTAAACTAGCGTGGATTATATGAAACTAAATGCTTAAGAACAAAGGCACAGTAAAACCACTCCTTGGGTATCTGTAAGAATCTATTATGGATTAAGAAAAAGTTTTAAAAGTGTGTGATTAAGACAAATGTAGTACATTTTTTGATCCTTTGGCCCTGAAGATGCAACACATACTGATACCAAAAATAACGGTTGCAGTGTGTTGGATGGCCAAGGTTACCCAGTTGACATGGAATGGGGAGTTTACAGGCAAAAGAGGGTCCTCCACCTCCCCTCTGCACAGTACTTTTGCCCACCCTGAACAAAATGTCGGCTCGCATCCTGCACTTGGCCCCCTGAATGATTAAATCTACCCTTTAGACCTTACATTCCATGCAGGAATGAGTTCTTTCTTATTCCTCTCTCTTCCCTTTTTCTTACAGAACAGCAAAATCCACAAAAAATACCAATTACACCAAAGGAATGAACACAAAACCTCTGAGGTTTACTGAACGCAATTGAAACAATGCATACGACCTATGCAGTAAAGCATGATGGGAAAGTTCCCACCACTTATCTACATATTACAAAAATTCTCTTCAGGGTGGACTTCACACAGCCATCACCCTCTTTAGGAGCGAATGTTTTCCTGGAAATCGGCTCTTAAGGTGAAATCTCATAAGTCACAGACAAGGGTACCGCTATGGAGCAAAACTTGAAAATTCCTGCATGCTCAGCTTTTGTTACTCGTAAACATGAAAAATTAGCCTAATATTTGTTTTAACTCAGGACAGGGAATAATTTCCCTTCTATACCCAGAAACACTCGCAAGGCAAAACCACGCATCTCAGCGCCCCGCCAAAGCTAACCTAGTGCAGCACTGCAGTAACCAATGCATCAATCTAATATATTTGCTATTCCAACAACAGATGGCGTGAAGAAATAACCGCTAAGGCCAAAAATGAAAGGAACTCTTACTGTTAAAATCCACTCTGCCGCTCTATGACTTTCAAGCATTTAAATACTGAGCTGCAATACATAAATGAACAAAATAAAATTAATAAACGTGAATTTTACAAAGGTATGTCAGCCCGGGTCTTGTCGCATTGGTCGTAAATATTCAGCAAAGCGAAAATAAAAACGTGGTCACCAGAAAACCCTACATGCAGAGTATTTAGTATGATTTTGAACCATTTAATGAATAAATCCCCTGGAGAAGGTCTCTCTCTGTGTCATGGTTTTCTTGCTGGTTCAGAGGATGTGCTGCATTCATTATGCATGTCCTGGGTTTGAATCGAGTATTTGCAGGTGTGTCGCTCAGACTACCTGCGTTCGAAGGGTCCGCCCTCCATTATCTCGCCTATCGGTGAATAATCGGGCCGGGGTCGGCGTGCTGTGAAATTTTCAGCGGCCCTTTTGGAAAAATCGCAAGCGTTCGCCAAATATCGCGAGCGGGAGGCCTCCTTTGATGTAGCCTGGTAACTCGAACGGGGTCCGCCACCCCCGTCCCAGCGGACGCCTCTTTCGGCGGTACACAAAGCGGCGCTCCCTTATTAATAATTCAGCCGAGACATTTGAACTCCCTATCTTGCGACACGTTATCGGAGCGCAACCGAAACCGACGGTGGGCCGCTGCGGCCGAAAGTTCCGCTTTCAAACGTGAGAGAGGTGCACGCTGGGAAAATGCAGATGACTGACGGCCTTCCGTGCGGACTCCCCAGAATCCTCGCTCGGTCCTCGCCAGGCAGGGAACTTCTTTGATTGTTTAGATTCCGGCTTGTTTGCTTATATATTTATTTTTGGCGCTTGAATTTAAAAAGAAAACAGGCACATCCAGCCATCGCGGTGGCGATGCAGCACAGGTAAACCTGTTTATCCATGTTGGTATAATCGCACTCCTTCATTATTTAACAATTACAGCACCTGCTCATTTACCGGATCAAAGCCCGCGCGCACCCGTAATCCCACCCGAGTGCGGGAGGCAACACATGGGAGCGGCGTGGAGACGGCCGCCCCGGGAAGATGTTGCAACAGGGTTGCAACAGCAACGCCGCTCATGCCGCGGGACGTAACTCCCCTCAGCGCATATGCATATCTATACATCTGGGTGTTTGGTGTGCCGTTATATTTTATCTGTTGGAAACGTACAAAGAAACACGTGCGTCTGGAAATGATCTGGGTGGGAATAGTGACTGTTAGAGGAAACCTGCCTGCGGTGGAGGCTAGCGGTTTAGCATACTGTCAGTCACTGTGGTGTTGGCCAGTATGGGCTTTTACCTGGGATCGCAGGATGGCATCAGAAGAACCAAGGTTGACAGAAGTCTGACTGATAGACAGACAGACAGGCAGACAGACAGACAGACAGGCAGGCAGACAGACAGACAGAGAGACAGACAGACAGATAGACAGGAAGACAGACAGGTAGACAGACAGACAGACAGACAAACAGGCAGGCAGGCAGGCAGACAGGCAGACAGGCAGACAGGAAGACAGACAGGTAGACAGACAGGCAGGCAGGCAGACAGACAGACAGACAGATAGACAGGAAGACAGACAGATAGACAGGAAGACAGACAGGTAGACAGACAGACAGACAGACAGACAGACAAACAGGCAGGCAGGCAGACAGACAGGCAGGCAGGCAGACAGACAGACAGATAGATAGATAGATAGATAGATAGATAGATAGATAGATAGATAGATAGATAGATAGATAGATAGATAGATAGATAGATAGATAGATAGATGTCCATTCATTGGTTCTCTCCAACCAGTTATCCAGCTGAGGGCTGTGGAGGTTTGGAAGCTGCCCTATGAAGTACAGGGCACAGTTGATGCATTCACATTGTGGGAGCAAACAAGAGCACCTGGAGCAAACTTGCCAAAACATATGCTGAGAATCACTTTTACGTACCTACCAAAATTTCAGTTTTGGGCTCAGGCAAAATGAATCTCCATTGAGTATCTTTAAAGTCATTAATTCTTGGTTGATGGTACAGCTCAAACTGAGCCTTTTGAAAGTTTGCCACAGCAGCAACACAGAGTCATGCTGCGCGGTGGAGTTGAACGACCAGCAGGACCGTCCCGGTTCGGTACCGCTCACCTTCAGGCGCAAAGGCCAGTGGCGCAGCATGATTCCAAACACAAGACAAATTTATTCTCTATGGGGGCACTTTTTATTTTTTGTCATTGTTGTTTTCCTACATATCGGTGTTTAGTTCTGGCCCGGAGTTCCTCTGCCCATCCGTGGTCTGAGCAGCGCTGCCGGTGTTCGCTCAACCAATTAGATTCCCAGGTGAAATTCACACGCATCCTTGGGTACAGATTGTGTATAAATGTCACGGAGGAGCCCGAACGGACCTGGTGGCCAGAACGTTCTTACTGCCCCTCGGCTCCTCGGCACCGCAGAGAAATGTGAGTCACGGAGGACACGATGCCGCCTTGGAGAGATAAAGACGTCTTCTCGGAGACACGCTTTTCTCACTTTTCTCCTCAATGACTCGGTCAAAGTGTCCGGGCCAGACGGGGCCTTTTGCTCTTGAGACGAGCGGCTTTATTTGTGCCGACTGAGAGCTGCACCTCTGGGTCAAGCAACTGCACTTTCCTTTTCTCATGCTTATCTCCTCGAAAACGTATTTTTCATTTCTCCTAGACATATTTCAGGCTATTACAGAGCCTACATAAACAGAGGAACATTTACATTACCAACATTTTATTGCCGATCATTTGATGGTAAAGGGTAGACCTGTCTGTCTGCCAGTTTCACTCCAAAATTCCCATTTCCCCGCTTTTTTAAAATTATCAATCGGAGCGCTGTAGTCCTTTGGCAGCTGGACGAACGCTATGCTAATTCCTCTAGCTATCTCTATGAACACGTGCGGTCGCACGACACCGCAGTCGGTCGTGGAAAATTTGCAGGCAGCTGGCGCGCAGCTAATTTGTGCGCCGAGAGATGGAGATGCGTTCGGTGGCGAACGCGACGCGTGCTCGAAGCCTAAAGTCGGCACCAACACGACGCAAATGGCTAAGGACCGGTATGTGCCCTGCGTATACAAACACGTCCCTTAGATAAACAGACCGCAAGCTTATTATGGGGTTTTTGTGAGCAAAGATGATTTTTTAAAATTCATTTTGCTGTAATAAGACGCGGCGAGGGCCGCCTCGCAGCCTGATCAAGCGGAAGGATGACACGCGAATGCTAAAGAATCCGGGGGCCTCCCACAAAGCGGCTGCCGAGAATAACACTGACAAACCCCTCAAAAGCCGTACGCCTCCCTTTTCATTTATTTTCAAAAATGTGCCTGCAGATTAAACGCCGCGCAGGCTTAAAAGCGTCCTGCAACGGCAGATGGAACTGTTGGGCTGCACAGGCAGAACAGCGACTTTTATTCCGCATCCGGAGCCTTCTAACTGCCGCTAGCGCTCACGGGGTACCTCTCGCTCTCACATATACATAATTATATATATTTCTGTGTTTGTAAGGGATGAAAGCAGATGTGGTTGAGTGCTCGGTACTGTAGGATGTAGAAATAGTGAGACGATATTATCATCGTCTTATTATTCTTATTATTTTTATAATAGGGGAGATTTAGGCCTGTTTTCTCAGCCTTGGGATGCGTTGGCACACGGGGCCGCGTGGCTCCGTCGAGGTCTCCGGCATGCCGGGTGGTTTTACGGCCGAGGCCCAACCGAGAAAAGAGGTCTTTAGCTGGCATTACAGTCAAAGGCCACCTCCCAGTCTGGGATGCTCAGTCATGCCGAATGAGAAGTGAGGAATGAGGAGAGTGGAGGGTGATGGGTGTAGCGGAGCCGCGATGCCTTTGCAGTCCAACATCTCCATTTTCTTCACCCTTGCAGACATTGATAGCACAAATCTCAAAAGATCTGAATTCACCCATAGACAGCATCCGGTCTTCCAAGCAAGGGTTTGCTCTGCAGATGACCGTCCCGAAGAAGCATTTTCTCCACTTGACAAAGGTAAAGCACACAGGCATTTCATTCCACGGCAATGCTAACTTACACTAAATAATTACTTAATGTAGTAATAATTACTAATAATTATGTATTATTTATAGCTACTATGTAATCGCATCAAAAAAAAAAAAAAAAAACCTGCTTCCTGTCACACTGAAAATCTCAACCGACCGCAGCCCCTGGATTGCTTTTATTCTAATGTTTTAGAAGTAAACTGCCTAAAGATGTGAATATTACCCCAGTTATATGAAACAAATAATCAACATTTATAATATTAATACCCTTACTTTACTCTGTTGATAAAGTGTTTCTCTTAGGGTTTACAAGCTGGCGTTGGGATGTCACACTGACATTACAAACAGTGTTCTGCACAAATCACTTCAGCGGTTTTAATAATTTGGATAATAAGCAGCAAAATACCATTTTTGTTACAAATGTTACAAACACCGTATGTTGGTGCTATCGGTCGTGCATGAAAAACAGCATTTGCGGAACTTATTTTTTAAAAATTTTTGGTTAAGAACCCGCTCATAATAAGAATTCACTTGATGGACTACCACAAGAACGGAGACTGCAAGCATGTCAGGGAGTGTGCTTACGTGTGTGTGTGTGTGTGTGTGTGTGTGTGCGTTCATTAATCTGTAGTTGTAAATCTCCCCCTACTTTCTGTTCCCGCATCAGAGCGTGGACCGCAGACACGCTTCAGAGACCTTCGGATGGAACTTCTCCCTCAGCCGTAAATGCATCTCCTTAAAGTCACTGTTTTTAGGGCCCCATCAATTGAATATTTATTGCCCCATTTGTAAAGTGCTAAAGGTTTCGGATTTCCCAGTTCAGTCGGTTCCAGTCAAGAGGCCTGATGGTATCCGTGGGAGGGGGGTACTGCACTTTTCACACGGTATCGATCACAGATGGTCCTCCTGATGACGAAGGCGGCCCAAGATCACACTCATCCCTGTGTGGCTTGAGCTCACGCTGCGCTCTCCTCGAAAGGCCAGGCATGACTCTCGAGTGCCGGTTCTTCCGCGGCTCTTTCAGAAAACGCGTAAAGCTGGATTATCATGAAATGAACATGTGTTTCTGGAAAGCCTCTTATGTCCAGAGATTAGTCGCTAATGTTTATTTCGCTCCGCGGCTCCGGTTTACTGCAACCCCTTTCTTTGGACGGAGTCGAGCGGCGCCCCCTTAGCAGCTACTGAATGGATTTATAACTTTGGGTCCGAGCAATTACATCCGTTTTATCGCGCTGGCGCTGCCTGGCACTTGTCTGGCTCTTCTGCACGCTGTCCGCTTTGCAGTCAGATGACGGGCGCGGCCTGCAGAGGAGCACAAAGAGCGCAAGTGGAAAGGGAGCCGCTGCTAAACGTACACTTGAGCAGGCCGAAAGGAAGCAAAAAATCGGAGGCGACTGCCTTTCTCTAGGGTACAACTGCAGGGCAAAGCGCTAAGCCCTGTTTCACACCACGCACTGCACAAAGACGCAATACCCGCAGCTTCACCACAGTTCGAGGTTCGATGCTGTGCTGGTCTTTTATGTGTCTGCTCTCCTTCATCATTCAGTTTCCATCTGCCATTTCTCTGATAATGCAACGCATCTGCAAAATGTGAATAAGAATTCTTTTGTCGAAAATATAAATGCTCCAATACGTTTAAGAGTAGTAATAGCATTGCTGCTACCGTTGTTATTGGCACTTCTGCTTTAATATTAGTATAAGAATTTAATATTGTTATTCGCTTTCAGGCCCAGCTGGTGGCGCCACGGTTAGAACTCCTATCCTGAAACTAAAAGCGTGAGTTTGAGTCCCACCTCCCCATAAGTAACAGCATTTTAGAACTTCCTCAGCTGTGTGCAAGTAGTATGAGGCACTGGAGGCTCCTTCAGTCACTGCAGAACATTACAGGCTTAAGAACGAAGTAACACTGAGAAAAATTGTACAATTATTTACAGCGATGTGTGTGAGCCGGTTGCATGAGGAGGGCTATTATCCTATGATTTAAAATACACACACACACACACACACACTGCTGAAGTGTGAACTGGCCAGCATCATTTTAAGGCCCCTTTAAAGATACTGTAGATATGGATTAGGATGTGCTGGTAAGAAACTCAGCTTAAGGAAACGCCTATTCTTGGGCCTTTTTTTTTGCTCTGTTCCTTTCCAGAAGGGATTGTTTGAACGATGTGATGTCCGTCGTCCGGAGGGGTGCGCACCAACAATTTCTCTTACGGTGAAGCCACCTAGCATTTTCAGCTTAATTCGGGCTTAAATAAATCACAGCATTCATCTCTTTCCCATCGTACTCCTCTGTTCATGGATTACGGGTGCAAGGTAAACAAGAGCTTGACCTGCCTGGGCGAGCCGGGGTGTAAAGGTGTGCTCCTCAGAAGACGTCGGCAGACAGACGTTGCGTTTTATTTAAACTGCTGCGCAGATGAGCCGTGACGCTGCCGTCAAAGCTAATACTCGGAGGCGCCTTCTTCTCCTTAGTCTGTTTGACCTGTCTGTCCATAATTTCACAAACGTGATGTAAAATTCACCCACCCTCACGGGCGCCGGAGCCCCGCTTTCCCCTCGCACGCCGAGCATCCCGGCAGGTGGCTCAGCCGCATCCGTCCGCCACATCTGCGAAACCGGTGTCTCCGAATGCCTCCGGATCATGCGGACGGCGGGGCCCTCGTTCCTCCTCCAAGTTTAACCTCCTTGTTTTTATTTACTCGTTCGTTCATTTGGCCGCCGGGGGCGTGCGATGCTGCCGTAATCCAACTTAAAAGCCGTGCGAGATAAGATGATTATTGCTGCGAGAAGAGCCCGTCCAGATACGAAACAAACAGCTGGGATGTCGGCGTCTGCACGATGCTAAGCTGCGAGACGCCGCGCCCTGCCCAGCCGCTGCCGACAGTCGCGGATAATAGGACGACAGTAAAGGGCCGTAATAGGATTTAACAAAATTATTTATATACGTTTAGATAATATCCTCTCCAAGTGCGCTGCTTAAAAGGAGCGCCGTGTCATCGGGATGTCATTTTTTTTTATCGCCGGATGCTCTTTTATTCCTGCAAGTTCCTTCTTAATAAACTGGGCCTCTTATCAGAAGGGGGTCTGTGAGGGGGAACGGGGCTGTTTGATACTGAGTTCATTTGCGTATTTTCTCCTTGTAAGACGCCTAATGACTTTTGCCAGCGTGGGCGACTTGAGCGGCAGGCGCTGATCCAGTCCCGTTCCAGACCCGCCGCTGCCAATTTCGCCGTCATTCACCTGACACCCGGCTGACAGTTTCTTATTGTTGCCCCCGCGACGGATCCATTAGAATTCCAGACTCCCGGCAATTACGGTGGATGAATTACGAAGGTGTCGCCGCCAGTAAATGGGAAGGAACGTGAGGCCTTTGAGGAGGGAGAAGCGCCGCCGGAGGAACCGACAGAGCGCAGGCTCTTTTTCTGGCTCTTTCTATCCGTAGGCACTGCCGTTTCAGGTCTCGCGTGTGGGAACCTCTGGGTTTATTTGTGCGAAGGCCTTTTCTTTGGCTCTTGATCATTCATTCCATGTCATCTTGAAGTAATCTGCTGCAGCCGCATCACAGTATCAGAGAGGGGGAAAGAAATATTAGTTAACAAAATCTGATGGAAAGCGACTTGCTTTATTCTGTCGAGGGAGGAAAAAAATCCCCCGATGAGCCTTTGGTGAGTTTTAGATCAAATGGAGGAAATTTGCAGTAATTGTCCATAGCTTAACTGTGCCGCTCCTCATTTCTGCGGCAGCGCCTGCAATGTTTCTGTTTTTCTGTCCGCTTATTTACGCGGGAGCCTGCAGAGCATTAAAAAGATGGAAAGAATTATTCCAGAAAGACGAAGTGTCACTTTGCACGTTCGCATGCCACATTCATACTTTGACCTATGGTGGCTCCCCTGTTCAGAGCACACAAGTTGGATTGACAGCTGAAATTTGGTAAATAGATGCTTGTCTAGCCCGGGAAATATAGTCCACGTTCATGGCATAAATATGGTCTCCAAGGCTATTTTTGCAGCAGGAGAAAATAGCAGTACGAGCCAGAAGGTTTGCATTAAATTTACATCACTTTCTACTTCCCATAACCGACCGGAAAACTCAAACGCAGCGCGTTGAGATCTGGCGCCGAACAGCCGCGCCACGCATTGTGCATTTTGTGCGCGACTTGCAAAGGCTGGAAAGTGAGTGAATAATGTAAGCAAAGTTTTACCACGGTGAATATATCAAACGGACACACACGACAGCAAAAGTCATTAAAGTTTCAAGGTGGAGCGCATGTAGTTTTCTAGCAGGAGGACCCGTATATATGTACAAAAACGGATTACATGCATAAAACATTCATAACGTCTTACAAACTGCTGCATAACGCATGTAAGGGGGAAAAAAAAAAAAAAATTGCCGCTTTACTGTTTTGATCTCGGGGAAATATTTCGGTTTAGATTGACACTCAGTCAATTTCATGCTTAATGGACTGCCAGGAAGCTGCGTGTCTAAGCTCGCATAAAACTGATAACGCAGTGCTTTTCAATACTATTTATTATTCTCTTTTTTCTTCTTTTATTTATTTATTGTGGATTCATTACATCCCTATGGAAGAAAGGAACGTGAAGAAATTCCCAAGTGCCCAAGAAGCTCGGGCCTGCGGTGTGACGGAGCACCCGAGAAGACGCCGGGACCGACGATGTCACACCTGTCGATTCGACACCTAAGCCGGACCCCGGTCTCGGATCCCAGAGCTGCTGGGAAAGGGTCGTGAATGGACATAAACAGAACCCTTGTGCTTTTATTTATGGCTCTTTTTCCCTTTTTTTCCACTAGACAAAATAAATCTCAGCTAATGGCCCACATGTTCCTGTAAATGAGGCGACCAAACATGTTTTTACTCTCTGCTGCGGTCTAATTGTGTTCATTTGAACAAATTCACAGCTGACCCAGTTATTGTCGGAGCTCCGCAAACCCCACCGGATACAATTAGCCCTGGCAGTTCGGAGACGAGTCTTAAGGCACAAATTGAGAATTAAGGAAGAGAGATAGCTGCTGACGGACGAAATACTTTGCCAGTGCGGGGCTAGCAGGGTTTCCGGGAATCCGTTGCCGGATTTGTCGGGCTGCGTTTCGCCACCTTGTGCGGTAATTTCGGCCACGGACCGGGCTCCCCCGGCGTTCTTGCGTTAACGCATTCCTGCCTGCAGGGAGCGATCGTGATAGACATTTATTAACTGTCGTCACTCTGGAATATAAAAGGGTGGACATTACATTGTGGAAACACTGGAAAAAGGCCTTGAGGATGGCTTTGGCAGGAGATAGGCCCCAAAAGTCCTCCCTCAAAACATCATTAGGTTCTCATCTGTGTGCCTGAGAAAACTGTCAGTCATATCCATAATAATGTGTGCAGGCGACTTTTGAGTCTGCTCCTGAGATAAGAATGATATTTGAATAATTCATTTCTTATCAGAAAATGCAGTGTCAGGGTGGTCTAGAGCCTATCCTGGAAGTAAAGACTGTGAGGGAGGATGAATTTTGGGTAGGAAATCGGTCCAGAGCGTGCACGCACAGCACGCACGTACGCACGCACACACACGGGCAATTTCGAGTCACATTAGTAGATGCATATTTATAAATGGATGTATAAAATATTTCACTAAGCAGCCCGCTTTTCTGTGGATCTTAATCAGTTTCAGTGAGATGAGTTTCAGTGACCTGAAGTCATATCATTTGCTGCTGTTAGCTATCTACATGAGGTTTGTACACTAACCAGCAACTACATATTTACACGTTACTCTGTCAGGTCATTTTAGGAATCCTTTATCTCTACATTTACAAAGACTGAAAAATCCATTCTTCCATTACCAGTACCTGCTGCATCCCAGTCAGGGTCACAGGTGTCAAGAAGCATCTCAGAATCATTGGTCAACAGGCCGCTACAGAACCCTGAGCATTGAAAAATAGGACTACAAATAGCAATAAACTCTCATATGTACTTTTATTTTTACATCCCTTGCTTTAGATTTGAATATTTGAAGATACATGTATAAATGGTTATACAGTATATAAAAATTTTCCTAAAGAATCCCACTTTCCTTTGGGTCAAAGCACTATCCATCTGCCTGCCTGTCTGTCTATCTATCCATCTATCTGACTAGTTATCTAGCGGTGGAAAATTTGCTATTTTTTTGTTTGTTTTGCTGAACGCTGTAGAGGAAAAACAGGGAATCGAGGCGACGGCCAATGAAGGCGACAGCCGATGACGAATCCATAACACATTGAGGTGGGGGAACATGAAGCTCTGTTCCTGCTTTTTATTTATTGTTTTTTATTGCACACTTTTTTAGTTTTGCTTTTTTCCCTATACATCCTGCTGAAAGGTGTCATCTCATAATGGCGAGTCCTCATGCCACCAATCTGCTTCTCTTCTGCTGCCAACACGTCCCTCGGTGACAGGGAGACGAATTCACAGTTAGACCTGTGGGAGAGGAACGGAAGTCCATGCTGGTCCACAGACACCCAAATTCCAAATGGATATCAGTGCCCCAGTGGTGCCCTGAAGCGAGAAATCTGTTACCCAAGATGGCAACCCTACTCATTTCTTCATTCTTCCATCAAATGGCGTGTGACATCACAGTAAACACACATCAAACACCTGTTGGCTTCCAGAGGAGCTCAGCAGCTCTGCTGTTTTCTACTCACCCGAGTGAAAGATGATGTCCCCATGGGTGCGAACACCTATTAATCGGGAAATATGTTAAGTTTGCCAGGACTGCTTTGGTTGCAGAAGCAGTCCTGGCGAACTGCTTCACTTTTTAATCGAGAAGCTTGTTGCCAGGGGCAACGAGGGTCAGCTTCCAGGGTCCACTGTGGGCCGTTGGCTGAGCTGTCAATCACTCTCAATTTTATTGGCTCTTTTGTTTCGCAGCCAGCATTTGCAGCACTTTAGAACAACTTTGGAGATACTCCTACTTGAGAGCCCATACAAACAGCACCCGAGTGCATTCCATCCAATTAAATATAAATTTTAATATGAATGCAATTGTGTTCGATTGTTATATTTCAGTGGGAACATTTAAAATGTTGTGCCAAATGTGTCATCCCTTTTAAGGAGGGCATACGTGCGTCCGCAAGCACTCCTTATATTTCCATAGCGTGTGCTTGGATGATAAAGGCAGGAGCTCGTCCAGCTCGGGGAAACCCAAGGGAATGGAGGGAAGTCTCTGGAATCAGAATTCCATCACCGTCAGAAAAGAGTGTGACAGTATGTCAGCAAAACAAGTCGGTCAGGGGACGCTGTGGTAGGTAAACCAACTCCCATCCGTCAGCAGCTCCCACTTTCACATGTTGTTAAAAGGTAATGAATGACAGAGTGAGCAAGACAGGGAAGACTGATGCTGAAGGTGGATGACATTTGTGTGGATGCTTAACACTGCCTGGCAGAAGTGTTTTTGAGTCCGAGAACAGATGCTTTCGCTCATCATTATCGGTATTTATTCATTTAGCTGACACTTTTCTCCAAGGTGAATTCCAGAGTTAACTCTGTATGCTGTACTTATCTTACTATGATTTACACAATTAAACATGATTTTTACCGCATCGGTTCAAGGCAAGTACCTAAATCGAGAGTTTAACAGCAGGGGCAGGGGATTCAGACCTGGGTTTCTCAGTAGCAAGGTGATGGGTCCAGGCATTTGGTTACATGCTGCCCCAGGTAACATCACTGTCACTGTGATGTGATCTGATGAAGGAAAAGAGGGAAGCTAGAGAACGTGAAGATGCACATACCAGCCTGTATTGCAAAGCAACCCATGAATGTGGCTGAAAATGCAGACCTTCTAAAGGTACAATAATGATTTGTGCAGTTTTCTGAAAACCAATGACCAGCAGCAGCACGCATTTATACTTACTGTTCTTTACACACAATAAAATAAAAGGCTGGCATTCAATTTCCAACCGGGCATATAGAATTTGTCATGAATAAGATCATTGGGTCAAACACATAACCTTTTGTGAATAAATTCATTATATGCTTATAACGGGAAAGCTCAGTGACATCATATTTGCTGTGGCTCTTTGTATCATCTGTCATAAATGCATTAGAATGACCTGAAGGCACTCTGGTGGAACAGCCGTGCTAACAGCGTGGTGCTCTTACAACAGCTCAGGCTTAGCGGAATACTGACAGGACGGCTATGGTCCACGGGAGGTCTTCACGGCATCTACATTATCGCAGTCTATGAAAGAGGGGAGAAGGTTCGTGTTGGAAAGGACACTCACACACTTCTGTGAGTGCTACTAACAGGCTTTCAAGCTGCCATCCGCTCCCCCAGTACCCCTGACCAGCAGTATGTAAAGAAAGTGGCCAGATTGGCAGGGATGCTTTAACTTATTTTGGAGGACATTGGGGTTGCTTTTATCACCTATGATTTTCGAAAAAACAGCGATGCTATTGTCTGTTAGTGAAGTGAAGGAACCCTGTGAAAAAGAGACATGCAGTTGCCCCACCAGTACTCCTCCAACATCCAGTGATGTTCCAGCAATGATCGCTCTCACCATGGTGGTCTTGACCACTTTGGCAATGGGTGGGAATGTGTGTGATGCTGGATAAGGATAAGAGCCACTTGTGAATCTGTGTAATATTACTGTCCTGATTTATAACTTTTTTCCAGGAATTTTATTTTTCCAGAAAAATGTAGGAAGTCTCAGAAGTCTCTATTCTGAATAACATTAAATGAGCACAGTAATTTGAAGTGGCTACCTTTAATAAAAGTTAATTCCATAACATGTCATCGTCCATCCATCCATCCATCCATCCATCCATCCATTTTCATTACTTGCTTATCCTGAGTGTAAGTTTATCCTAGAAGCAATAGGTGCTGGGATACAGATTTACATGCTTAACTCCAAACTGAATAAACTGGTTATACTCTTTAGTGTTTTCATTCAGTTTTGTGCCAGAATGTTTAAATCGATCACGTACAAGATAAACACAGCATAAATCCTTGCAGCAAATCTTGAGATGTGATGCCACGAAAATCAAAATGACTCATAACTCAAGAAGCACAGACCATTGACTTCAAATCCCAGTTGGACCTGGTAGTGTCTCATGTGTCTGGCCTTGCCTTCCACTGTAAACTGTGACCCGGTGTTAGAACAGAGATGCATGAGAAAGTGACCTCAGCTGCACTAGAAGATCTTCCAAGCTCTTTGTTCACAGGGTGCTGACTTGGTCACAGCCCCAAATGTCCACATGAACACTGTGGTTGGTTTCTAAACTCTGAAATGCCCACTTACTGTAGTAAAACTCAACTCAAAACCTATTAGTTTTAGTAGCCGATTCCGGCTGATGTGTTCATGAGATGTCCTCTTTTTCCTTTTCTTTATCCCTGATGCATCTCAGGATCCTGGAACATCACACTATACTGCTGCTAGCTGGACAGATCACCTGGACAGATCATCCAGGTTCTGTGGTCGAAAGCCCACCGTCGCCAACCGTTACTAACTGGTTCACCAACTACAGGCCTGGAAGACACCCAGGTCTTTTATGCTTCACATGTTCACATAATCTCACAACTGCAGGGATAGGAAGCCACCAACAGTTGGAACCCCAAAGATTTTATTTTTCTCTGCTTTTTCTCAGTTGGGAACTCTTTTTTTCTCACCTCCTCAGTTACCAGTTTGCTTATCCAAATAGTTAACTGTTCCTTGCCTAAAAATTGAAGCCTTGTATTTTTTCGGACTCTGCTAAGTGGCCTGTACCCTGGAGAGTAGACTACCCTGTCAAACTGAACTGAACTTAATACGGTTCTTGCAAAACAGATTCCCTGTGGACTGAAGATCCTGCTTGTAGTGTCCTTGAGAAAGGCACTGACCCTGAATCAATACAGTAAAAAATAGCCTGCACTATGAATGGTTAAGTCATGATATGTAGATTAGCATGCAAACATTCTTAGTTGCAATGGAGAAAACTGTCATTATTATTAATAAAAGAATAGCATAAAGTGACCCAACCGCAAAAAATAGGGATATAAGTTATAGCGTGTGAAAGCTTTTTATTTCATAAGAGTACCGAACCTCCCAATTCAAGGTTATTTGATGGAACCCATTAAACTCTGTTTCTGAGCTCTTAGTGGTGCAAGGAGAGCTGGGAAACCTGCTGGGCTCAGGCTTCTGCACCAGAACTCTGGGTTCTTTTAGGTCATTTTTTTCTCTTCCAATCCAAAACCGCAAGTGAACATCAAATAGACACAGTTTTCAGCTGCATTTCATGTTGTATAAATGACTTTATGCGGTGAGGTCAAAGTATCTGAACATTCGTGCTTTTGAAGCGTTGCACTTAGTTAAGAAATCTCATTGACCTGGTCAGATCTTCTTCAAACTGCAGCAACTCAGAGAGATGAACAAATTATTTACAAAACAGTCTCATGCTCCAGCGGCATCTGAGATCATTCATTATAAATATGCATTGGGTTTTTTATCCTGGACAGTAACGGAGAAGCTGATTCATCTCATTACTTGGGCTTGTAATTCTAGATCTTTCCATGAAAAAAACGTATTGGTTATGAATATGTTCAGTGTGATAAAACCATGGTGATTTAATCACATTACCAGATTGCCAATTTTCTCCAACACGAAGTCCTTTTGTGTTAATGCTACAGAAGGAGGCGGACAGAGTTTTCAAGTGGTGTGAACAAGTGGCAATGATGTGGTTAAAGCCACCTTCTTTGGGCTTTAAAGGTCCGAGTTCTAACCGCACCTCCGTTCTGTTCTACCCCTTCTAAAAAAATCCTTTACTTATAAATCTGTTGCATATTATAATCATGTTAATATTATGAGCTGCCTTGGAGAAAAGATTCAGTTAAATTTATGAACGCAAATCATTGGTCTGTCTGAAGATGGGGATTCTGGGAGTTGTAGGCCAGCAGGTGTTCTGCAGCAGCAGTACGGAGAGGTGGACCAGGCGATTCTGTCAGGAGTCCAGCCTGGGACTTTTGGCCTGCAGGCCATTCCAGGTACTGCAAGGTCATGCACTTCTGTTTACTCTTGTGTGCTCCTTTCCCCAAACCCCCACCTGATCTCCATTATTACCGTCAATATTACCTCCTGTTTTATTGTTTTTGGAATTTAAGTCCTGTGTTTGCTCCAATTCCCTGTCAGATTCTTACTGTTCTTTCCTGTGCCTGTTCTGTGATAGTGGTCTCTGTTTGTTTTACCAGTTTTGACCCTATTTCTCCTTGCCTGTGGAATTGAGTTGTTTGATGATCCTTTCTCTGGTTTTTTGGCCCTGTTGCTCTAGACCTCTTTGCCCCCATGAGTTGGGCTTCCCTGTAGCAAATCTCCTGCCCTTCGTTCAGTTTGCAATTGGGTCCTGACTTGCAAACCCTGACAAATTTGGAGGAAGGTGACTGCCATCGTTGAGTGTAATACATCAAAGTTAGTTACTGTGTCATCTAGTGTCATCGACAGGGTCTTTCTGGAATGTTCTGTCCTCAGCTTGTGTCCGAAATCTTTGTAAGGGGTGTCACTGAGTTCATGAGCTTTTCTCATGAGATGTTTGGAGCTCGATGTCCTCAGCTCCCCCAAAACAAGTCGCTGAGGCTGGCTTAAAAGCCAGACTGTGTAGGAAACAGTCCTTTATTAAGATGTTTTACAGCAACCGTGTGTCTGCTGTCTGACTGCTGCGGTGTTAAAACATAAAGGCTAAGTTGGATTTCAATGGCATCAGTTCCACAGTCGCATGACGGTAATGAACATGACCTCTTACAGTCATGGTTAATGTCTTAATCTGGGATTTAAGCAGGTTAAATCACAATGTTTGTAACTGCCATGTTGTCACTGGCACCAGGTGGCTTAGTGAAAGGAGCCGAATTGATCCGGTAAAAATTACCCAGCAGCGTAAATGGATAAATCGGTGCGTGCAGTTTAGTGTACAAACTTGGCATCTTGTGCCTCAAAGCAAAGCATAAGAAATATTAGCAAAAACATGGACCCGACTGGCTGCGCCTCCGTATGTTCATCGATACTGACGTTGCATGCAGTCTGCTCGCAGAAGGTGTGCCATTTAAACCACATCTAAACTTAAGGTCAGCGCATCGCGCACATCTGGTAAGAGAGGGACCACAAATAATACAGTACACTGAGCATCCGCACTGACCAAAGAGACAGACCAACACAAGAGAAAGCTACTTTTTTGGTAAAATATTTATTTGTATGAAAGCACCCTGCAGGCAGCTAAAAAAATAAACAAAAAGTTAAGTAGCTGAAAGTGGGCCTCACGTTCATATGAGATGACAGCCAGTTTGTATTATTCAGTCTGACACACTCCTCCGCCACTGCGATGTGGTCACCTTCACCTCCGCTGTCCCTCGCTGATTTATTGATTGAAATTAAATTAAAAATTTAGCCAAAGGAGATGCATACATTTCTGAGATGCTTGGTTTTAAAATTTATAAGATGGGGGGCAAGAATGAACTGTGAGACCAAAAGTGGACCTGGGCATCTGTTGTGCTGCCATTTCATCGAGCTTCAAGCCCAAACTGGAGTTTAAACGCAGGCAGCCTGACGCCAAGGCTTGAACCTCAATCACCAAATCGGCAGTTCTGTGCACGGTTTGGATTCGGAGTAAAAAAAAAAAAAACAGGGTAACGCAGTGGTTAGAACTGCTGCTTTGAGCTCAAGGGATGCGGACTGAGCTGACTGGAGTCCTCCTGCAGGTCCCTTGATGAAGGTCCTTACCCTGAACTGATACAGTAAACATTACTCTGCTCTGTAAATGGGTAAATCGGTGTAAGCAGATGGACACTGCACACTGCTTTAGAGAAACATGTCAAGTAAATCTGTACATGTACCATTATCATATCTGCTTTTTGCTGCTTTTTTCTTGCTCATAAAAAACTTTATATAACTATTATTATTATTATTATTATTATTATTATTACTACTACTACTACTACTACTACTACTAGTAGTAGTAGTAGTAGTAGTACTGCTGCAGATCATGAGAGTCTCAGTTTGGTTTATTTCTGTTTAGTGCGTTTCCGAATATAAATTGCTGAACAGAAAATGCTGCAAATAAAAGTAATGTAAAAATGACCAACAACAATGAAAATTTTAAAGTAAGTGAGAGGGTGGGAAACAGAACAAAACTGCAGACTAAGGACTTTTGTAAGAAGAAAAACAAAACAACAACTACAATAATAATAATAATAATAATAATAATAATAATAATAATAATAATAATAATAATAATAATAATAATAATAATAGGAAACTAGTAACACTGTAAATATATTTATTTCCTAACACTCAAAGTATCCAGGGTCAGATCCCCTTCCTGCCATTGTACCTTTAAGCAAGGTACATAGCCTAAACTGGTGCAGTAAAAATTAGTTTAAGTTACTCTGGGAAAAAAGTGAAGCAAATCCTGTGTGCTGTGACCACAGTGACATGACTACAACACTCTCTAATAAAAGGTGTTTGAATTTGTTTACACGGAAATAAAGAGTGTATACTGTAACCCCCCCTTATATATGCAGCAGAAGGTTGTACCAAAGCGGTTAAGTGCCGGTACTGCTTTAAAGGTACAATGGCAGGGGTCGGGGCCCAAACCACAAGCCAAGTGTACCCCCTTCATTGCAGAGCCTGAACTGTTTCTGCAAAGCAGCTGCTTACTTTAGGATGAGGAACCTGAGGGGGTCGATGCGGCTCCTCCTAATGACTCCCTGCTCACACCAGCTGTGGAGGTGGGTGGGTGGTCAGCCTCGTGACACAGCGGGGGGCTGGTCATCACATCTATGTGCAGTACATAAATTCGTGACTTTTGCATAACCTTGGACATCCAACCTGGTGGATGAATATACAGCGCGCGCGCACACACACACACACACACACACACACACACACACACACGGTAAGAAACACAGCAGTACAGGTGTAGATGGAGTTAGACTAACTTGCTAGGCACAGTGCCAGACTAAATATGTTGATGTTGTTTTGTGACTCTGACCCGGTCACTGTAAACACAACACAAAGTGACGCTCATGAGAAGTAAAGAGGGGGTAGGAAGGTGGTGGGTGTCAAAGGGTTGCAGTAAGAGCGCACATTCAAATCCCTTTCTGTTGGGCGGCTGCCACCTGGGACTGAGATCCGCAATGGATTTTCATTTCTCATTTCGGAACCATCAGACTGATGAGCGTTACGCTTCTAAACCTGTCCTCCTGTTTGCAAAACTTTCAACTTCCATTCCATTTTTGCCCAATGTTCCCTATTTTGGTTTTTTGTTTAATTTGGCTGCTGTTCGGGTGGCATGGACGCTCAGTGTGTGCCATGCTGCAACCTTAGCTTCTGGGCTGTTTGCATGTGTGGTTAAGTCCAGCTTAGCCTGTGTGGAGTCTTCATGATCTTGTATCATTATTTTGTGTGTGTGTGTGCGTGCACGTGTGTGTACCATATATTAAAAAACACTGAGCTGTATATTATTATTATTATTATTATTATTATTATTATTATTATTATTATTATTATTATTAATAAGTGTGCACAAGGAGTAAGATGGTTGACGCTGTCAAGTTGTGTGGTTTGGTGTGAGTGTTTGTACCATTTGAGTGCTGTGAACATTTAAGTGTTAATCTTTTTCTGCAACATTGGTACCTGCCAAAACACAACATTTTCTGTAGTTTTGCATTATTTCAAAGGATGATTTCAGCTCTTTTGCTTCATCGCTTGTTGCTTTGTGGGCAGGAAAGTAGGAAAAAGCGGAACGGAAGCTCAACCTGGTTGTGGAAGGGTCAAACCCCATCCGGTCAACATGTTGAAACAAGCGCTGGTCTGGACAGGACAAGGGCATCATGCTAATTTCTATATCACAGCCTTTTCTTGAACACAGGGCATGAGGGGAAGGTAACAGCCAAGCAGGGTAATGGAAAAGCTGCTCTTTTAGCACCCACACTGCAACCGGTTAACCACCCCAACGCCCTTCTACCAACACAGAGGAACCATTCACTCACGCGATACCGACACCGACCAATTGGGATGCTTAGCCGTAGCAACCGACACTCCAACATTTTAAAATGCCGATTTGCTACGAACGAGTGCAAATATGTGATACAGACGTCGGCTTTATTCTAACTTTAAATAATATCCCGGATGTAGGAGTAAGGCAGTAATTTAACCGAGAAAGGAGGGAAAAAATGAGAATCTGTCATAAACTGTATTGTCTTCATTCTGGTTTATTAATTAACAGAATGACGGTCCTGACTGTGGCATCTTAACTTATAATTAAAAGCGGCGCCTGTCACTTCCATGGAGCTTCGGCGGCGATGAAATATAATGAAATGTAACCAAGTGCTGGAAAAATACCCCGATAAATAAAAGCGCAATTTTCAAAATACAAATAAAATAAGTATTTATGTACCAGTTGATGGCAAAGGGGTTTGTTGAAAAGAAATAATAATAAATGGCACAGTTACATTAGCGTGCGTCAGTTGGTTTGTTCACACCTGGCGCGAAAACCAAACCAGCATTTTCGTCATTTTCTCCGAATCCTATGTATCTCGTTCATACTTCATACCTATGTATCTCGTTCATATAATATCCTATTTATTATTATTACTATTTTAGGCAAAGCAGGCTGCAGTTTTGGATGCGAATACCAGAGGAGGTTCCGCTTTTTACTTGGCGCTAGCGCTACGTTTCTCGTGTCGCCCCGTCGGGGTCGTGTCCTTGCTAAACAGTTAAAGCGCTGCAAAAATTAAAATACAGATCAACAGATCCAGTGTGGCTCTCAAATATATTAGCATAATGGACTGTCAGAAATCAGACATCCGTGGCACTTCCAGCGATGGGGGCGTCAGGAGGATGAAGAGCCCAGCGGGTTTACGTTCAGAAGAAATAAAATATTCAACATGAGCCAAAAAGACATCGCCGATGGACATAAAGGTTATGCAGCCAGTTTGACTGCAAAACATTAATTATGGCTCTTAGTTTATTACGGGACTGAAAATCTATTCATGTTTTATTATGACTCTACAAATTTACCATGAACAATACGGGGTGCAACGGTTATAACCGTCGACCGTGTTCCAGTCCCTGTATCTGCTGTAGTCTCCTTAACCAGTGTAAACAGACTGCAGTGATACAGTAAAAATTGCCCCGCTGCATAAACTCGTGGCAATTACTTTGCAAACCTTGCACTACAAATCCACTTTAAAAAAGGGAGCTAATATAGACGATTATGTGCATTTATCCACAACAACTGGACTATAAAAGCAGGTTTTATGTTTACAGTACAGTACAGTATGTTTACAAGGGCTGTGAAAAAGGAATATCGATCGCACCTTTTTCTGTGGGATTTAAACCCAAAACATCCCGGGCACGATCACACATGCGAATTCTCACTCGTCCGCCGCCGTAGGAGAAAGCAGCGATGCATCACCAAAACGGAGGCCTGGCTGCTTCGGCCGGGATGATAATCATGTTTTTGTGGAAGTGAAAAGGCCTCATCGATTTCCAATGGTGGCCCCGCTCCTCCCAGCAAATAACAGCACCCGTGTCCAGCTCGTTCATTTCTGCAGGGAGATAAATATATCCGCTAATGCGCGCTGTGGACAGCGGATCGGACGGCCATAAGTAGCTAAATTAGCCTCATTTGTCCGGGGCCGATATTGGCTTTCGATACAGCAGGTCCCGCTCAGCGGGGGAATGTTCCAGAATTTCACCTGTTGCTGCGGATTAGCTTTTAGAAATACCGGCGCGATCCTTGGGCGGATGCTGAACCGGGGAGGATTTGCCTGGCGCGACCTGGCAACTGGGAGCATCAGGGTCTGACTGACAGTTTCTGCTGATCGTTCTGCTTCCTGTTTATGCTTTAAATCCTCCCATCTTTGGAAACAATGACATTTTCCCTCAACTTCCTCAAGACACCATCCTCTGCATGTTTTACTTCTGCTAAGTGACCGGTGTCTTATTATCAGCTGTTGTTGCATATAACTTAATGGTGGCATTAAAAAATAAAATTATAAAATACAAAATGAGGTGCATTACTAAAGGGTACAACAGCAGGCGTCTCTTTGTGGGCAGGGCCGAGGTTTTAATCCCACTGTAATGGGGTCTGGACTGGAGTGATAGAAGTTACAAGTGTCAATGTGTCACAAACTGTACACAGTATAATCCTGGACAAATATTACAAAACCTCAGGTTTAAGGTTCCAGGGGTGTAAAGTACCGCTGTGTCTTCCAGAAATCCTCCTTTTCCTGAATGAGTCACGTCTGCATCATTTCACCATATGGAAATAATAGGTACTGAGTTATTGTTGTCTTTGGGGCCCCAATTTTGTTTTTTACACAAATCCCTGCGGCTGTGGATTGAATCACATCCCAGCGCGTGGTACAAAGTCGCAGTTTTGTCAAAACAGACAGTAAATAACACAGATGTTTACTTTGTTGAAGTGTAAGCGAACCCCTGCCAAACAGGAACGGTCCAATTTGTCCGGCAACAATTTGTGAATTAATCCAGCCACGTGTTTTCGCTTGGACGTTTTCCACATTTATTTTTCCCATTTATAAAATGGTGGCCTTTATTTATCTGACGCCTTCCTGTAAGGTGCCTCACAAGGTGCTGCTTCCCCTACTTTACCCATTCATACCTATCACCTGGCTTCTTATGTACAATGCGTTGCAGAATCTCCCGCCAGCAAACTCAGAACCCCCAGGCACGGGCACGAGGCATCCCGGCTCACCTGCTGCGCCGCTGCGTGAGTACGTTTCCATCAGCGGAGAGATCCAGATGCAGACCCACCTGTACAGGAGGGTGCTGGCAGTAGCTTCATGTTGAATCACAATGCAGCAGAATTACACGATGAGCGAGCACCGTGCCATTCAGTTTTCAAACTTTTTTTTAGTAACAAACCACTTCTCAGCCCCAGATCTCCATAAGATGATTTATGAACTTGTTATTATCATTCATTTTTTATCTTTGCTTGAGCTGAGCTAAAACATAAACACACACACAAACAAGCTGTTAACTGTACTTCTTTTCCAGTGCATGTGTGGGTGGGCAAATTTCGACAAGCATGAAAACAAAGGCCTTGGCTGACACAGAGTTAACATCAGGATTTCATTTAATTAAGGTACAAGAGCGCAAACAAAACCAGGCCATGGCCCTCACGGATACCCTGGAAGGATCTCCATCCCTTCTTCATCTAAGCATCATGACCGTGAGAGGGGGAGAGAGAGAGAGAACGAAAGCAGGCAGCGGGGCGGCTGTGATGCTGAGGGCCTTTTCATGCTTCTTGAAACCTCGGTTCCAGGAAAGCGGCGCTTTCTGTTTGCCACCTCGGCAGTGACACATCTGCCTGTTTATTTCTCCACTCGCAACTGCTGATAATTTTTTACCCGCTGTGTCGATACTGAACACATTGCTTGTTTAACAAAGAACCGGAACAGGGAAGAGCAGCTCAACGCAACACGTATGACTCACAGCCGAAGCGCGTGAGTAAACATAACTGTTAAAATTCTAAAAAAAATAAATAAATTTAAAAAAATAGGTGCTCGGGTTGAAGGGGCCGGGGTGCTTTTATTTCCAGCTTATGTGCAAAGATCATATGGACGCCTGACATGGATATAACATGGCTGCACGTGCCGTTCATCCAGGCAGCGACTGCTATTTTTACAGGCAGCCCAAGCTCGCGTGAACCCTCCGCGAGCCTCGGCACCTCGGTAATAGATCCCATATGAAATGTCCCATTTAATTTATAATTATTAAAAAGTAAAGGTGATTACGGTGTGAAATAATCACTCAAAGGCAGGGCAAAATATCACCAGGCAGCCATTTAGTTTAATAATGTCTTTCAGTATGAGGAATTCTAACAAGTATATTAAAAAGATAACATTTAAAAAAAAAAAAAAAAAAACACCCAGCCGTATCAAGGGGTAAATCGCTGTAAGTGGATTTAAATGTTAAAGTTCTTTCGGAGAAAAACATCAGATAAATTCATGAACGTAAATAAAAACGTAATATTGCGGTCGTATGTGCATAATTTTTTTTTTTTTTTTTTTTTTTTTGCGGTTTTGCCGCATTCCCGTCTTTCTCGAGCGATTTTATTTTCCTCCATCTGCTCCGGCTTAAATCCTCTCATTATTCAGCTCATATTCGTGATTCCATAATGTGACACCAGCGAATGAGAGGAGTGCGTTGCGTAAGATGTCATATAAGCGTTTTAATTTATGTGCAAAGACAGGAAGTTGCGTCATCCCTTCGCCCGCGGACGGATGACAGCGGTTGCCGTGGCGAAGGCCCGTCGCACGCGCCGCGTCGCTGGCTTAATTATAAGAGCCAAGCGGTCATTAGCATTCCTGTCAGCCCGTGGCGCGGTTGCCAGAGCAGAAACAGCACCCTCAGAAAAGGGTGATGGATTGAGCTGCGCCGTTCGGACGCTGTAGGGCGTGACCAAATTGAAATAAAATACGGGTTTAGTAAAGTCTGTTTTCAGGGGCTTTCCGTCAGCAAGGTTTGGCGTCCTGGGCTCCGAGTCGCGGATGTCAGATTTGACCCGAAGGCCATCGCCATTGTGGCGTTGCCAGTTCTCCGTCCTCACATCACCGCCGGAAAACAAGAGAGGGGCGGAAACAAAGCCAGACGGGTTCTTTTAGGACCGACCGAGCGTGTGCGCAATCCTCGACAACACGGCGTTGAAGTGCCTCTTAAGGTCTCATTGTTTTGTTAGAGGGGCTCCGAACGTGGCTGAAAAACACTGCCGGTTGCCCAGCAACGGCCAAAGATGTTTAAAGATGTGACAGCGACGCGCTTTAGTTGCCGGTTTTGCTGCCGTGATCTCTGAAAAGGAAAGGGTGTGCGGAAGCTGCCCCGCCTTTCGGAATCCCAACCCCCCCCCGCCCCCATACCACCCCAGGCCAAATAACCCATTAATTGATCAGCAGTTCCAACAGAACCATTTTGGCGTTCACCCCACTGTGACAACCAGATGCTCGGCAGCATTCAGGCGTGACATACGGAAGGTCACTGCTTACTGTCCTGAGCCATTAACCTTCCTCAGTATGATCCGTCCTATTAATGCCTTCATATCTTCTCTTGTCTTTTGGCTCCGAATGCTATGACCCCCCCCCCCACTGACCACCTACACACCTTCCACACCTGGCCATCAGTTTTCCTGCAACAGCCATGCTTCAGGCTTGGACGATTTGGTCCAACTTACCCTTGGGGCAGCAGGTGGCGATATTTACAGCTGGCCCCTTGCACTCAGCGGACTCTGGTTTGAATCCTGCCTCCTGCTGTTGTACCTTCCACTGTGAGACCAGTCAGTGACCCAGCTGTATAAACAGGTAAATGGTTGCAGGTGGGTTAACACTGTGCGTAGCTTTGGAGGAAAAAATCGCCCAAATAATTTACATAAATGTTCAGGTTTACCTTATCGCTGTCCTATCAGCACCACTTAGATTTTTGAAAGAAGGTAAAATTCGCTGGAGCCAACACTGGGTAAGTGTGGAGGCTGCTGAATTTATTTTGTTTTGTGAGGTGCACAAATGTGATTGTCATGAACGTGACACACGGACAGAAGCAACCGCAAAGTCATCATGACCGAATGAGGAATGAGACGAGTTCTACCGGTCACACGCGGACAACAAAGGTTTGCTGACCTTCCGCCCCCTACCTCAAGTCCCAAGCGCAGCACCATCCAGTGGCAATACCAGCCTTGATCGCCTTCAGAGTTCAAATGCATGTGCATGTGTTCTTCAAATGGGGTTCAAGAGGCTGCCGTGTTAAGACCATTTGTGAAACCCACAACTATGTTCTTAATATTTATTTATTTATCTGACTCCTTTTTCCGACCTCAAGTGTGAGATTTGACCACTAAAGTTGTTTTCAAAGATTTACACCTTTACCTATTATACAGCAGGGTAGTTTTTACTGTATCAGTTTAGATGTCCTGACCTTGGGTCTGACAGCAGAACCCTGGGTTTTCAGTGACAGAGCAATGAATTTAGAGGCACAAAGACAAGAGAGCAAACACGAGCTTAGTGAAGCAAACTGCATTTTAATCCGCAGTGCGCAGATGCATTCGGGCAACCTCCTTACAACATATACTTCACACGCACTTCATGGCCAAAAGTATGTGTAGCCCCATTCTAGTGGCTAAACTGAGCCTTTTCAGCTGCATCCATGCAGCATAGAAACACATTCTAGACAATCGTGTGCTTCCAGCTTTGTGGCCACAGTTTGGGGAAGAAGCTCCTTTTCTGCTCCAGCATTACTGTGCCCCCTACCCAGTACACAAAGCAAGCTCCAAAAACACATGGTTTGCCCAGGTTGGTGTGGAACAACTTGAGTGGCTGCACAGAGCCATGACCTCAACCCCACTGAATACCTTTGGGATGAAGTGGAACGCAGATCATGAGTTGGCCCTTCCCTCCTGACCTCAGCGATCCTCTTGTGGTCAAATGGGCACATATTCCCAAAATTTGGGTGGAAAGCCTTCCCAGAAGAGTGGGGGCTGTAATAGCAGTAAAGAGGGGGCACTCCATATTAATGCCCATGATTTGAAAAGGGATGTACAACAAGCTCATATGGGGATGATGCTCAGTTGTCTACATACTTTTGCCGATGTTGTGTACTTTCCGTACTTCAGAGTCATGAACAAACTTTTTTGATCTCCCAAACAGCAGCACTTCAACAGCGGCAGAAAATCAGTGTAAATGATTTGAAAATTGCTCACAGTTAATGTGTCTAATGAACATTTGTCATTGAAAAATGAAAAAACATGGTAAATAATTTAAATAATTTGCTCTTGCTATGTGCTAAATCGACATACAGACAGCCAGATAGATAGATAGATAGATAGATAGATAGATAGATAGATAGCCAAAATTTTTTAAATCCCGAAACAGCTCCTACCAAAGCCACCGGTGTGATGAGAACAGTTGGAGTTGTCAGAAGGAGAAAGCTCCCAGAAATGATTCATTAGACACCATTATGTGGCTCAGATATTTTTCCCAAAACATGTCACTCGGAGAAATCTGAGAAATTCAGAAAGGATGCAGCTGGAGATTCCACGCACACATCTGTTTTTTCCTTCCTTTTTATTTTTTTGTGGGCCAGAAGCCTGACAGTCATCGCTTCGCATTTAGCCTCACAAGCCGTTGATCAAAATGACAGAACAAGCGATTTCAATTTCCATGCGGCGTTAGCTCATATCAGCAGGGAGACCGGCGATAGCTGCAGTGATATGGAAACAATGGCTTTCGCAGCGCTGGCAGAACCCACCGAGTCAGCAGTACTGCAGCACGACATACACATGCAGTACAGTACGTACACTGAGATGCTAGGTTGTTAGGCACACCTGTCCGGTAGTGTGCGGCACGTCCTTTGGCCTTCAGAACAGCAGGAACTACAAGATGCTTGATGTGCTGTGCAGGATTGTTGCTCCGTGTGGAAACGCTAGCACGTTCTCCCATTGCAGCAATCGGTTAAACAGAAACTCATGGTAAAAACAGCAACCTGGCTGATATGCACTACACACCGCAGCCACGTAATCCAGGACTTGCTGGAACATTCTGTTTACGTAAAGGGGGGGGAGGTGTACCTAATAAACTGCCAGGTCATTGTATGTTTCTTTTCCTAATGGGGCCTTGCAAGCAGTCAATGTGTTTCTCGTGTGTATGCTTAATTACATTTTTTACTTTGTTTTTACCGCTCGATAGTTACTGTAACTGAAGTATTTCAAAAAAGAAAAAAAAAATTACTAATGATGATATATTTGAAGCTTTATGTTCTGACCCAGTACTGCTGAAGTGATAGATAGAAAAATAGAAAGATAGATAGATAGATAGACATACAGGCATATACACAAAGGCAGGCAGATAGGCAGGCAGACAGACAGATAGACATACAGGTGGGAAGGCAGACAGGCAGGCAGGCAGGAAAGCAGGCAGACAGACAGACAGACAAACAGGCAGGCATACAGACATTCAGTCAGATGGATGGATGGACAAACAGACAGACATACGGGCAGGTAGATATCATGGTATTTTTTGTCAAATTGCTGGTTACTGGTTTCACTTAAATCCTATCATTTTCTTTCATAGTCAAACTATCAAAAAGGTCACAATTACAAAAGTAAACAAAGTTAAACAAAATCCTTTTCTCTGTGTTTGAGCAAATTTTATATTTTAATAAAAGCTGGAATGGATGTGTTGCACAGTATAATGCTGATGGACATCCGTGGCCTCATGAAATAGACTCCCCAAAACAAAGCACGCATAAGAAAATAATAGCTGGCTGATTCACAGATAAAGAGCAGATGGAAACCACGCTGCAATCCTTTTTTTTATTTCAGAAGGGCTACAAAGCAGAATATTGTTGAACTGGATCAAAATGCAAAGGCTGCCATAATAAATGTGGTGAAGGGTTTCAGAGCTACTGAATATGACAGTCTTTCGGTTTATTTTCCATACCGTCTGTTCGCCGTGTCGTTTCCAATATGCGGGTCTGACAAACTCATCATGTAGCAACTACGTCTTGGCCGCTACAGATGTGCTGAAAGTGCTGACCGGGCTGCTATGTGTTTCTTCAGACACGTACAGGGCATGAACCTTCACCCTGGCCTGATATTTGACCCAGCTGGCAGTCAACATTAATCCAGCACACTTGGTTAAACATGAATGCTGGAATGTCGTACCGAATGAAATGTAAAAACTCTCAGCAACTTTTCGTACAGCATAGACACACTTTTTACATGCAGTAAAACTCCACAGTACCACAGTACCATCAGTCTTTTAGTCACTGCATGAAAAACAAAGGAAAGAAGTTTTTGTCCATTTGCATTGCATTTTTTAATGTGTAGGAAATAGACTGATTATTACCAGTAAAATGTGCACGTGGTGAATGAAATATGTATTAACAGCAATAAAATGTTATTAATAACATCCGGTTTTCACTGTGTAGTCAGTGATGTTACGAAGAGAGGCCTCCGGAGACTGGGCTGTGGGAACTCGAGTTTTGATTTCCCACGATGCGTTCAAACGCCGGCACTCATAGTGCACAAAAACACACCCGCCCTAAAGCTCTCAAACGCAGTAAATCCCCATATAACTCTCCATAGCGGTTAGAAGCATCAAATGATCATCTAACCGTCTTCTAAATACAAATGTGCGGTAGCAGTGCATTATCGGAGAGCCACGCCTGCCTGCCATTACTACTAATACAAAATAAGACTTTTAACCAAATGTACGTCCTCTTCGATAAACCCTGCACATTGGACACTCTCATCGGAAGATGTCGGACACCGGAAAAGGACCAGGAGGATGGGCGCCGATCGCCAGCCATGTTGTATAATTTGTGCAATCACGGGCCGCATTATCGAGCTTTAAAGCGCAGGAGGGTGCGGTGCCTCTGATGCGAGTTTTACAGACAGACATTCGCTGCAGGTGAGCGGGCAGAAATCCAAATGAAAATGTATTAAACTTCTCATTGACAGCTACTGTAGCCAAACTGAGCAAAAAACATGCATGTAAAAATAAAAATGGAGCGGCAGGTGGCGTAGTGGTCGAAGTCATCACCTTGCAGCCTTCTTCTGAAGTTCCCTTGATCAAGGTCCTTACCCTGAAATGCTGTAGTAAGAAAGACCCTGCAGTATAAATGTGTAAATCAAGGTAAGTATCCCAGTGTCAGTAACTGACTTCACTCCCTTTGGGCCTTGCAGTTATTAAACTTTATTTATTCACATTTACTTTGTGCATTTTTCATTAAGTTGAGGGGGCTGAAAGGACACCTAAATCACCACTTTTCAGCTATCATGTGCTTGATTTTTTTTTAATGGCAAAAAGTACTCCCTCTTCTCGTAAAACTTATGTTGAAATATGGACCTCCGTCCCCCGCTATCCTACGTGAGGAAAAACATAGTTAAGCCTGGGATTACGGAAAACACTGACATGGTGTCTGGTAGCGATAAAAAGAGGAAAAGAAAATAAGCGGGGCTCTGAAATCGATGGAGGCAGGAAAATAACTGTTAATGACTGAGGGTGCAGAGGACTGGAAACGGTCTGCTTGAGAACCGAGCGGCGCCGGCGACAGTCGAAATGGGGAGCAGAGTCCGGTGAAAGCGTTATCAAACTGTGCATAGAAATGAAAGGCAAAAGGGTGGGAGGTGCAGCTCCGGCTCTGAGGCGCCTTTAATAATGACACCGATGCGTCTGCTAGGCGAAAACTGCTGCGTCCAATGTTTCCCCACCAGGAATTTTTCATAACTGGAGGCATGACAGAGGCACCGGCGGGTGATAGCGAGTGACAGCGAGCGACGTGTTACGCTGCTCCTGCTCACCTTATCACCTGTGCCAGGTAACTCATAAACGGTGCTACCATACGACACCCACATTCACTCTCACAGCTGTTAATCTGGCAAACAGGCTTCTCCAAAGCGATGACCGCATTGGACCCAAGTGCGCTGCAAATTACGAGCTGTGGATGCAGAAACGTGGCTGTCGAGCCACAGCCGCTTCGGCCAAAACCGCAATGCGTTGTCGCTGTAAGTGTGTGTGTGTAACTGACGGGAAGGTCGAAGCTGCTGCTGACTGACAGTGCGATGCAAGGTTAGGAGATCACGAGAGGTGTCAGAAAGAAAAGGGTTTGAGATACACCTGAAATATAGCTAGAATATTCAGGAGTTCTGAGGCACCGCAGACAAAATTGCAAACCTAGACGCCTTTGATTCTGGACCCCTGTTAGTGGGCAGGCAGCTCAGACTGGTTTCCACCATGATGTCTTCTAACCAGTGGGGTCTAGCCTTGCATCATATTTCATACAGATTACATTTTGTTCAAATATTGTTTTTAATTCGAGGAAAACGTTGATCCATCAGTGTTTGCTAAACAGGTGCAGCAGGTGGTGAGCGGCATACCTAGGAATTAAGGTACTTAGCCTGGGTTGACAGAGTAAAAATTACCCTGCTGTGCACATGACTACATCACCATTAGTGGCTGTACGTCACTTTGTAAGTCACCTCAGACAAAAGTTTCTGCTAAATATTAGCTAATAACAGACATTAGTTCTCAAGTCTGGTGGCCCGGTTCCTTAACCACTATTCAGCGCAGCAGCGACAATTTTCAAAAAAATTAAAGAGAACGGAAAATTTTAGCAGAGTAATTAAAGCAACTAAAAGCTTTCTGCCTCATTTCTGGGCTGGACAGCTTTGATTTTGCTGGTGACAAAAGCGGTTAAGGTTCTCTGCATGACTGAACAGCAATTTGCCAGCTGCTGTGGAATGACTGTCCATCTCACTTAGAGCAAAAGTCCTTTTTCCTCTTTGCCACAAACATATTTACACGGAAGCACCGGTGTTTTAGCCGACTCTTCTCCAAAGCTGCCAAGCAGGTGGTGTTTTTACCCTGATTTACTCTCTTAATCATACAGTGGGGTAGCTTTTACTGCAAACTCAAGGTAAAAGTACCTTCTGCAAGGGCAGCATGGCAGTCGTGCAGTTGCTCAGCAACAGCATCAGCAACGCTTTCTGATACCAAAGTCATAAAAACGATGCCTTTTTTCTTGCTAACTGTCGTGTAAAGTTGACTTTAAAACAGACGACTGCCAATGCAACACCAAACGGAGAAAATACGAACACACAGACACTGAAGAGCAGTTCATTACAAGCTGTTGGGCTACAATCGAATTATCTTCTCAAACAGAAACAGAAATCCTACTGTCTTTTTTTTTTGGCTGTTGTTTTGTTTAAGATTGGGTTCCTTGTCTGTATCTTCACCACAGCGGGGCCTCGGTGCCCTGGAAGGCAGTGGCAAACACTTTTAAATCAGCTCACTACTTTTCAGCCACCTTCCCTAAAACAGTTTTGCAAGCACTCAATGACTGGAAAAACAATTGACAAAAAAACAAAATAATAAAAATTGATTATCTCATAATGTTGAAGAGTGAAGCTCCCGCAGAACAAATCAATGCGATGAAAGGAACTGGAAAAACAGATATCTCTTGACACAGCACGCGGAGTGAAGGGCACCATTTGCCTATTCAAAGATGAGAATAAGAGCTTTAAATATTGTAGGGGGGGAGGGTGATGGTTGAAAGGGAATGACAGAGCAGATTTGGGGGGGATTTGCTGCCTCGACTGGGCACCACCATCTCGGTCCTCTCCAGAGCCAAAACGTGTTGAAAGGCCTTTGATCCGGCGGCAGAAAAAGTTTTAAATATCTATGATAAAGCAATTTCCCTCCCAGGTACGGTGCAGAGTCGGGGTTTTGATGTCGCGTCCCGCTCAAATTTTAATTCCAGTCATCTCCGCAATGGCGACGGGGCCATTTTTTTCCCACTTCTTCATCCATCTTTCAGCGGCGTCTCGAGTGGATGAGCGGCAAGAAAAGTAGTTCGAGGGAAACACTCGCCATGAGGGAGCGAGAGGAGCAGGCGTGGGGGACTGTCACATCTCATAAGGCTCAAAGTGGGAATCCTCAGAGAGGCTCAAAATGGGAGCTTCACAGGAGAACGGGAGCACCTAAAATACACCCCCCGCAGAACTCACTAAGGAAGGTCTTCAGCCACATCCCTCAATCATTTACCATTTGCTGTAACTGTTAGCATTCTTTTGGTGGAGAGGAAAGCTCAGGCCGATCCGTACGATCCATATTTCATATCTGCTGCACCTTGTCTACATGCCATGAAACGCAGTGCACGCAGCAAAGGCGACGGAGTTCCAGAATGTGAGAAACAGAAACAACTAGCGTGTTTAATCCACATTTGTGCACATGCAGGCCTGCGGGGGTAAAAACGCATGGGTTCATTCGCAAAGGAAAAATCTCTGCTCTTTTCCGAGAGAAGAGTCTTGTGTTCATGCGCAAACTGCGTCACGCACGGCTAAATTATTGCATGAACTCCGAGGAAAATTTTAAGAATCAAACAAGTTTATTGAAAAAGCGCCCATTTATTATGTTTATCTTTCCTCTGCATTTACAGTTTGTGTTTCCTGCGTTTCCGGGCTGTGGAAATGCTGTGATTTAAGAAAACTGCCCAGCTGCAGTGAATTTCTGTGAGTTGTGTAATTTGTGCATGATTCTAATAATTTAAAAAAAAAAACATTTTACCCCCCTAGGTAACCGTTCCTTTAGTTACCCAACAATGAGCAAATCACCCCGGCTGTTTGAGCATGTGGGCCACATTTCAGATGTAATGGGCATTGACACGGCCGGAAGGCAGCGAAGCTTCGATTCGGAAAAACCGCCTGCATTGCTCCTGTCCATTTGTGGAACGCCCACGAGGCTCGTGTGGATCCTTCACCCTGCTTTACTCTGGTAAGAGTTTTGCTGAATCCATAGCCCAAGCAATCAATATGCCCTCAGCGCTAATGAGGACAATATTTAAGTTTCTCCAAGAACTTTTATCCCCTGCAGGATACAGATTATAAAAAAGTACCTCCCCATTTTGGTTTGGCTCAGTTCTGAAGTTGGGAACTAAAGAAGGTAATTCTGAAAATTTAGTTCATTACTCATGAGGCCGATGGCCGTCACCTTGCAACAGGGAGGTCCTACATTTCGGTGCCACCTCCTGCTGTACACGTCTCAGTAAAGGTGTTTGTTCTCTACTGCCACAGTAAAAATTACCTGGCTGTTAAGTAATGTAAGCAGATCAGAGAAAAGGCATGACATGGTGAGATGCTCTGGAGAAAAGTCAAAGAGTCAAAAAAGAGTCAAAAGAGTTTATTTGTCACTTACATGGTTACGCGCCAGATAACTAAAGCAATCGATGGTGATGGGACTACTTTGGCGCTCTGCAACATCACCACCCAAAATCTTGTCTAGCTCACCTCGTTCTTATCTCTACCTGTGCCTCCTGGTGGGATGTTGTCATTCAAATTTTGGCCCTAGTCTAGCTAAACTTGAATTAGGTCAGACCAGAACTTGGTATCACAAATGATGAGACTTGAGGTTGTCATACTTTGGACTCATCTGAGACAAATGGACTCTCCTAAAAAACAGTGATGACTCCTCAAGTTGGGGGAGAAAGAGGAGGAAAAGCAACACCAAGACAAATGGACTCAACCACAGTGCCAATGGACCTATCCTTCTCAGCGCAAGTGGAGGGCAGAACTTTCTGGAAGAACTTAGATGTAAACACTTAGTCAACAAAAGTCAGCATGGACTCAATGGCCCTGAACAACAACAAGGGAAGTCTGGTATGAACCACGCTCCCATCTTTCTACCCCCTTGCAAATGTTTAATGCAGTCTTCTGTAGATACAGCAGACCCAGCCAGCGATGCTCAACAAAGGTTCAAACAATTTGCACAAAGAGAGAAAGTGTGAAGACATTAAGTTTTGTAAAAAGCTTTATTCTTTGTCTCGGCTGAAGCCAATTACAAGTGCATTAGGACGTCGTGCAGCTGCCGGGGGAGTTATAATCATCTCCTCGACTGTTGTGCTTCGCTCTGATGTTTCCCATTTCTGCTCTGAAGCCGTTTAGCGTCCTTCTCCGCGCTTCTTGCCGAGCTTGGCTTGTCGCAAACCGAAGCTGTAAACAAGGTCCCTCACAAAACAGGCGAGCTCGAACTCAGATCCCCCTTCGCCTCCCTTTCTTCACTGAAGCACAAAAAACACAGAAATAATTATCTTCACACTTCAAACTTCGGCTGAGGACGGACAAAAAGCGTTGGCAAAGTCTGCAACTCCCCGCCGCCGCTCTTCAAAACTCCGTCTCCCTGCCACATTTGCTTCAAACCCGCATCCGCTGCCGAAAGGTGTTTAATGTGCGCGGTGAAGTTCACCTCCTACTGAGCGGCAGGCCACAGCCGCGTCTCAGTCTACGTCTCATTTACAGTGGAGAGATGGCTGCGCCCGACACTCCATTTGGAGGCACGAAACCAAAGCATGGCGCTTTTTTCACACAAGGCCCGAGCGGGAGTAGATCGGCTGTATCCGTCATTGTGAGAGCAGCAAATGTGCTGAGTGTTGGTGGGGAGGCCAAGGAATTTACAGGAAGGCAGGCTTTGCTCATGGACACTGTTAATTTGCACCAGACTGGGGCTCAGGTGGCCGGATATTGGAATGACGGCCACTGAAATATTTTTAATAGGAACAATTTGAGACTTTTCATACAAATGAACAAAACTATACACAAATAAATGAAAATATAAAATCCAAAACAAAATGTACAGTATATTAGCATCCAGCACTTATCCCTCCTGCCTTGTCATTAGGATCACTTTAATTTTTTACTCCCTAGGACACTGAAACAGTTCTTCAAAATATGACCTTGAGTTTTCAAGACATTTACAAGGAAGCAATTGTTAACACCTAACATAAAAATAACCCTAACCCATAAAAATGAATCCTAATCCTAACCCAAAACCCTAATCTTAACCCTAAATCTAACCCCAATAAAAAAATCTAACCCTTAATCCAAACCCACCTTAACCTAAGCCTAACTTCTAATAAAAAAATGAATCTAATCCTAAACCCAAACCTCAACACTAACTGCTAACTCCTAACCCTAACCCTAAAATATTCTAGAAGTAAATAACAATAATCTGACTGCATGAACAAATACGTTTACGTTCAGTGCATCTCGGCCCAGAGCTCCAAGAAGCCTCTTTATTCTTTATCCACTTCCACCAACAACAAGAGACAAGAACAACTACCAGAGTCATTCAGATGCATTATTGTCTTCATTTTTTCTTTTACACTTTTATTTATTTACACCAACACTCCTGTTTGTGTTCAATTTCAGGTGTGCATTAGCCCCCCTCCCCTACATCCACCTTCCTATGGCACTTCTAATGTCAAAGTAAAGCTTCTCATATGAAATAATCCCTCCGCAGATGCGCAGCTCCAGACTCCTTCAAAAGTCCCCCCATCGCCATAACAAACGGAGGACTGATGGTTTCACTTTGGAGTGTTTTTGCTTTGTGTTTCTTGCCAATCCGTCTCAGTTTGCATAGAGCACACACGAGTCTATGGAGGTTTTACACAGCGGCAGTTTAGCGCTTACGGATATAAATGTGTGCTTTGTGTTATACAAGCCCTGCACCGCTGACACCGTCTCGAGAAATAAATGTTTTTACTTTTTTATGATTTATTTCCTTTGCTCAACATACCAGCTTCTAGAGTTTGATTTTGAAAATTTATGCAGCCTGATATTTGCTGAAGTGATTTGTGTCAACGGTAACGGTGTTTTCCATCAGCAATTTGGTTGCTTCTTACTGGGATTAGAACCAATATCCTGCAGTTACAGAAAAGGTTGTTGGAATAGGGTTAGCAGCAAGATTTAATTTCTTTCCCCCCAAATATTACACAAACTTATTAAGACTTATCTTTCTTTTTTTCTTTTTTTTTTAAGAGCAAGGGTTTTTTATTACTCAACAGATTATAGCACCATAAAAAGAATCCCGAGATAAAACCATGGCATTTGTTGCAAACAGAACCTCATGAACACATCACTGTCGTAAAACCTTCATGTAAAACCTTCACTGGTTTCTGTGCTTTTTCTGTCCATCCTCCTTATTCTTTTTATTCTGCATGTATCAGGGATTTGGTGGCACCTGTGTTATGAAAACGGGGTTACTTACACCGAAGGCTGTCCTCCGTCTACACCAATGACTGCCCTTCAGGATCCCTCTGCCAAGCTCCTTAAATATACGGACGACTCTAGTAGGACTCATCAGAGATGACAAGGAGTCTGCATATAGATAGGAGTTGGAACAGCTGGCCTTCTGGTGTAGTCAGAAAAATCTGGAGCTGAATACACTGAAAACTGTGGCAATGATAGAGAATTTCAAGAACACCCCCCACCCACCCACCCACACACACACACACACACACACACACACACACACAATACTGCTCCCCCGCCTTCATTCTCAACAGTGCTGCATCAGTGGTGGACACCTTTAAGTTCCTGGGTTCTACAGTTTCTTTGGATCTAAAGTGAAAAACCAACACCATCATAAAAAAGGCCCAGTAAAGGATGTTACTTCCCATACCACCTGAGGAAGCTCATCCTGCTACAGAAGCTCCCGACCCAGTTCCACACAGCAGTCACTCAGTCTGTTCTCAGCTCCACCATCACAGTCTGGTCTGGATGAGCCACCAAACAAGAAAAGGACAGGCTGCACCCTATAGTCAGGTCTGCAGAAAAGATCACCGGTGCCAGACTGCCCTGCTTCCAGGATCTGTACTCCTCCCGAATTAGGAGACGGGCAGGGAAAATCGTGACAGATTCCTCTCACCCAGGCCACAGCTTTTTTGAACTTCTCCCATCCAGCAGGAGCTAAAGATTACTGTCAGCCAAAACAACCAGATACAAAAACGGTTTCCTTCCCCATGCTGTAATGTCCATGAAAAGCTGATTTTTTGTTGGTCTGTGCAATGTTCCTCTTACAATATTTATTGCTCCTTATGATATTTATTACTCCCTCATTATTTATTATTATTCTCTGGCACGGTCATGCATCTTTGCACTTCTTGTATGTACAGTATGTACACTGCCCGGCCAAAAAAAAAGTCACCACCTGGACTGAACTTAGGGTTATCACGTGGAGTCGCTTCAGTTGGTCAGCTCTAGGTTCAGTAATGTTATGTGCCCAAAACATGAGATCAGCTGACTACCTGAATATACTGAATGACCAGGTTTTTCTTGGATGGATTTTGAATGGATTTTTCTTCCAAGATGACAATGCCAGGATTTATGGGGCTCGAATTGTGAAAGAGTGCTTCAGGGAGCATGAGAGAGACACCATTTTCACACACGGATCGGCCACCACAGAGTCTAGACCGTAACCCCATTGAGAATCTTTAGGATCGTGTACCGGAGAAGACTTTACACAGCGCTCCGACTCTCCCATCATCGATATAAGATCTTAGTGAAAAATGAATGCAACTCTGGACAGAAATAAATGTTGCGACACTGGATAAACATATTGAAATGACGCCATGGCGAATGCGTGCCATAATCAAAGTTAAAGGCGGTACAGTGAAATATTGGAGTGTGGGACTTTTTTTTTGGCTGGGCAGTGTAGTAAATAATTCAACATGTCAAATGTTATTTTAAGACGACACTGAGCAAAAGTTGCAGGTGGTGCTGTGGTTACGACCCGTAACCTACGCACAAAGGACCCAGGTTCAAGTCCCACCTTCTGACACAGTACCCTAGGTTAAAGATTGTCTTGTTGTTCCGCACTTAAAATGGTGGACAAACTGGAGCTCCTTGACGCATGCTGTCCAGAATTATGCCACGGACCAAAGATTTATGAGACTCCTGCGTAATTTTTTACCGGTGAAAATCGGGACAGCAATGAATTGTACCATAGGGGTAGGCGGGATTAAGACCTATTTCCTGCAAGTGTGAAGCAACAGTTCTAACCACCAAGCCTCTGCTGCTACTGTGCTTCATTCTACACTGAACCGTCAGTTTCTTAGGAATCAGCTGCATCGTCCTTGTAGGACGAATGAGCAACGGTCAGGTTGATAACCGAACCCCAGGAGACAAAGGGTCACCATCAAGCGTCCTGTTTAAAGACTCAGCAGCTAGCCAGGTGTCCAAACATCACCCAAGGCTCAGCCGATTTATCGCTGGTGGTAAAGCAGCCTAATGTATTAATAATCAAAGTTTTCTTCAGCACTTTATCAGTAAGACATTTATGGCCCACCGACGGCCGTGCGAGGCGTCAACGTAATTTACTGCGCCATCTCAATAGGCGATGGATACGGACGTCAAAATGTGTTTATTTTTGTTAATGACCTTCCAAGGAGCTGAGAGACAGCTGACGTGGAGCAGCAATTCTTGGAGATGATGAACTCTCCGCTATGTATCTCCTTCATTGGGCATCGGATCTAAATGTCGTACTTAAGTGATTTTTTTTTCCCCCCTCCCCGGATATTAATAATAACCGTCTCCAATAAAGAAGCAACTTCAGTGACCTTGCGGAGTCGTAGATGGGAAAGAGGAGACGTTTGAGACTCTTGAGCACATTATAAGACACTTAGAGCTCATTTTATATATAAATAAAACAGTGTCAGAGGTATGTAAGTGTCAAAGTTAATGAAAGGGAGAAAATTAGATAGGCCGACTGATTAAGTTTAAATTTATATTTGTGGGATATTTTAAAATATTCGACATGGCGAACAGATTTCCCTTGGAAGATGCGGCATCATTATGATTTCTCAAAAGAAGAAAGCCGAAAAAGAACCCGCAAAAGGGTTTGAAATCTAACAGAAGAACTCGGTTATCAAAATGCGATGTATCAAACCCGCCCGTAATGGTAATAAAATATATTTGAAGAAATACTGATGATTTATAGAGACACAGAAACATTTAGTGGAGTTCACAGATGCTCATGTCAGCTTTGATAGAATTTCTTTTCCTTTTTTGCTTTGTATTTTTTTTTTTCATCTTGTTTTGACATGATCTATATTACAATGCACAAACAATATGAAAATAGATTTTTATTTAAGAATATTGTGTGTGCATTGCGGGCTATAACCGAGGCCTCATTAAACATCAAAGCTGCACACTAAATATTAATTGTGTTTGTAGGCTTTGATTTCGGTTATTGCTTTGTTAAAGGAACAAAAACACGAGATCACAGGGAGGCTGAATGGCTGCGAAGTTACAGCGAGAAGAAGCGCTTTCTGAACAAAAACAGAAAAAAATGTTCATTAAATATTTATCGCCCCTCTGTAACAGCAGCAAACTGTTGACCTTGTCATCTCCCGTTGACACCATGGAACAATTACAAGGCTCATACGCTGCTTTTGTTCTTAAATTGCTCCAAACAAAAACATTTTAAGCGCTCATACTTTAATGGTTGTAATTTTTTCACAAAATACCTTTTCATAATGTGTACAGAGCTGCTCTGACCTCATCGCAGCACAGTGCGAGGCTCATGGACTGGAAAAGAACTCGAGGCTGCGTCGAGTGGGATCCAGACTGCAAATACAAGGATAAACAGCATGAGTTGCAATTAAATATTAATATTTCTACCCCTTGTGTAGTTTAGGCCACACCCACAGGCTGGATTGGTTTGATGGCCGCACCTGGTACTTATTTCCCCCCAATGACAAATGATACTTAAATCTGGAATGTACATCGACATAGTTATATGCATGCAGCACATGGCTTGACACTGCAAGAGCGACTTATAAACAACACGGCAACGCACATTCGTATGCATCTACAGTTTATCGTTCAGCATGTGTGCGAAACCAAAAATATATATATATATATATATATATATTTTTTTTTTTTAATTTCCCTTCGTTTTCAAGCGACATCTCTGTTAATCCCGTTCGCCGCAAAATGTGAGACGGCGACTCGCTTTTTTCACGTTTCAGCTTGAGGCACTCAGAGAGAAAAAGAAATGTTATTTTATCAGGGAAACAGGAATGAAAACAAGAGTGTGGGGGTCTTCAAACATCTGCTAACCCTCAAATTAAATGTAGTTTTGCAGACCCCTCTCTGTGCGTATTTTTAAGGAACGGGGATCCTGCTGATGAGTGTTAGAGCCGCGTGGGCGCAGAATGCAGAGCGGTGTTCATTTCTGGGGTTAAGTATCGTGCCGCCTCAATATTTATTCCTTTTTTGTCACTTTAGCAATGATTCGTCTCCTCAGTGTCCTCCGCATTAGGGCGTGCATTCGTTGAAGTCTTTGATCTGGTTTCGGGAACAGCGGCCACTCGCGCTCGATGGTCACGCCGCTGTTTGACAACCGGAGCACCAATAAAGCTCCACCTTCTCACCTGTCATTGTCATCACCCCTGTCACCAAAGACGCGGCCTGTTAAAGAGCAGGGCCGACAGTTTGTCCCCTTGGTTGCTTTCTGTGTGTGTGTGTGTGTGTGTGAGGATGGTCAGACACGATGTGGAAGCTCGGACAGGTGGGCCAGAAACATCTAACATACCTGTTCTCACCTCAGTGGGTTACGTGAGGTCACAACTGCTATTAGCTGCTTTAAAATGTAAAAACATGGCATTCTCAGTGGAATTAAACAAAATATCTGTGCATGAAGGACAAGCTTTTTAAGTTGATAGAGAGATTAACCAGTCAGTAGGTGGCGCACTGGTTACAGCTGCCACCTTGCAGCCGATGGACCCAACAAATACGGCCGCCTGCTGAAGATCCTTTGATCGAGTCACTTACACTGAAATCACGTAGTAAAAAGTAAGAGATCTTGGACAAAAGGGTCACATAAATGAATCAGTGCATCAGCATTTGTCTTTAGATGACCATTTCATCACAATTCAGTCGCGCAAATTAGAAAAATGTCATCTGTTCGTTCCTTAGTCCATCCGTTCTTTCATTCAGTCGCTCAAGCGCAAGCCCCAGTTGGCCTAAACTGTTTATTGTGTAATACTGTAATACCCCTGTTAACATTGAAATGATAATAATCAGCTTATTACACGTAAAAAACTCTTTTAATATTAAATTGTTTTATTTAATATGTCTGTGCCAAACAGGGCCTCTGGGACAGGCTGCAGGACACCAGTTCTGTAGATTAGGAATCAAGGAATGAGGATTGGATTAACCAAATGAATGAATGAATGAATATTTAGTGGCATTTTTATATATTTATAAAATCAGTGTTTTTGTTTTGAGTGACCTTCAAGCAGCAAATGCACAGATAATCCCAGCAGATGGTGTTGGACCCCTTTATGCCACTGTCAGGAGGGAAGTGGCTCTCAGAGAGTTGGGTTTGAGAGGGACTCGGTAGCTCTGAGGCACAACAGAAGCTCATTGCACAGCATTAAGGACAAAACTGAGCACCTTGTCACTTTGGGTTTTGGAGCCATTGTGAGCAAATTGCTGCGAGTTCAGGGGTCAGCACAGATTTCTTGTTGGGGTATTTTAACGCCCTTCTTCCATACTGTAAGCCAGGCACTTTTGACCGTGTTTTACCCACCGCATGGTCGCGTTGATGGTAATGATGCTCTGACTGGTCCATCTGCTGCATTTCCTTCCGTTCGATGTCTGCATTTGGCCAAATCCTGGCTCATCACCAGGTGGGAGTGTAGCTGTAGCGTGGAGTGCGTGCCATCAGCCCTGTTTAAGGTTTATACGTCTTTTTGTTTGAGTTGTTGTGTCTTACGGTCGTACCTCATCGTGTTCACCTTCCCTGCCCATCGCTGCTCTGTGGAGTCCCTGGGGGGCCGCAGGTGGAGTGTGCTGGGGGTGACACAACGAGGGCAACACGAGGCCTTTTTTCGGGAACCCCCCCGCTTTTTGTCGGAATCCCATTATTTCCGTGTCTACTTTTCTTCTGGCCGTGTTCCAGATAATTCTTTCACTTCTTTATTTCAGTATTTCTCTCCTGTTCAAAGACTTATTCAGTTCCAATAAAGCTGTTTTCAGAGGGGCCACTACCCTCAGAAGAACTACGAAAACAATTTGGCAGCAAGTGGGCACCAGGGTTCAAGCCTCACCTCCTCCTGTAGTCACCTTGCTCAGGTGTTTACCCTGCATTTGTATATAAAAAAAAAAATACCCTGCTGTATAAATAGGTAAATCATAGTAAGAGGCTTCTTAACACTGTAAGTTACTTTGAATGAAAGTAGGAGATTAATAAAAAAGATTAATAAAAGTTAATAAAACCCCAGATTAAGCCTCTGTAGACACAGCTCTGATCGCGATATCAAACAAAAATAAATAAATAAATAAATAAATAAATAAGGATAAACTTAATTACAACAGATTAAAAAAAAGTCACAAAGTCACCAAATATGATGACTTAATACTCTGGGTTTTTTTCAAATGGATGCCTGCCTTGCTGTCACATGCAGTTTAGCCTCTTTAAAGGTGCTGTACCACAGACCCTTTGTGGGTAAAAATTCTGACTGCTCCGGAGACGTTTCCCCCTGACGTCCTGAATCCCAGCCACGGACACCCCAAGGAGCCAGATGAGAGGTGTGTGGGAAAAAGGGGCCTTTCTGGCCAGATCTCCTGCAGGAACGCTCGACTTTGTCAAAACCGGGGTCCGCAGGAGTCCACGTCCCTTTCGGTTTTAGGATTTCACAGCAAAGTAGGAATATACCCTTCACTGTAATAATAAACCGATAATGTTGGAAGAGTTATGATGAGGTAATTCTTTTGCTTTCCTGTTCTCAGTCGCAGGAAACATAGGGCCCAGGCTAGGGTACAGCAACACCACCCAGTTCAGCCCGCTGTGCCACTGTGCCCACCCCAACGTGGAATAATTCATTTCACCATTTGGTTTGTGGAAATAACCTCACCTCTTGCAAACAGCCATGGCCTTTTTCACTACTATAATTGTTACTGCAATTGTAATTGTGGGTAACTGAAACATTGCAAGGTGTTATTTTGCAGAAAATAAAGCTCCCCCAGTTCTTTACTTGTCTGCTCTTTTATTTACTTTATAGGGAATAACTGGCAAAGATTGCGTGTAACTGTCAGTGATAACAAAATAAATCTCAGCGGGTGTTGCTGCATCCGACTCTCTTTGTTAAACTCAGTTCCTCTTAATTGTATTTCTTTATCTGCCCTCGATTCCCCCAGATGCCCTCGATGCCGCCGATGCCGTCGCTGGCTGTTAGGAGATACTAGCGGCAGTTTGGCCGCATTGAACCAGACCAGATAAGTTGTAAATAATCGGCGGGTACCGTGTCTAATTGTGGTAAATGAGAAGCTGTTAGGGTTACACATTCATGTAAACACAGTGAGAAAGCGCTGGGTCCACTGCTATGAGGAAGGGCGGAAGTCGGGGGGGTAGCGGCGTCACCTGCTGTCTGAAGGTTCTGGGTTTGATTCCCACCTCCTGCTGTAGTGCCCTGCACCAACGTGTGTGTGGTACTGGTATGGTAAAAATTGCCCCACTGTATACGCAGGTGTGTGTACAAACTTCACACAGGAGAAAGACAATTTGGAGAAAGAATTTGAACAGTTTTATTTTATATTATTTTGTTAATTTTTCTTGAATTTGAGAACCAAGGTGTTTCTGAGTTTTGCGAGTCACCGTGAAAACAAAATAAATGTTTTGGGCTTCTTCCCATGTTTTTCCAGAATATCCTCTGAACCACCACCCCGCCAGCATCGAACACCTGATGGATGGATGGACATTTTTAGCCAGGTTGCGCCACATCAAAGCACACTTGCAGTAGTAAATGTTCTGTCACAGTGTTTGGAGGTCTGCGATAAGAAAAAAAGAATAGGTTTTTGAAGGGCTACGAGGTCAACCGCACGTATTATCAAAAAACAAGCATGGATGAGATAAAGAGAAAAACACGGCAAATCGTTGCATCTGATTTCTCGCCGGTTTGCAGATAAAAGGCAGATGAAGCTGTTCCGTACAGGAGGGGCCTCTGCTTAATGCTCTGCGCTCCTCACTGTCATTATTGAATATTTCCCAATTGGGAATGCGGCAAGGCACCTTTCAGAGGTTTGTCTTCCCAGCGAGCCTGATGGGTTTATTAACCGCTTTGCTCCAACGCCGAGGTTCCGCTCTCTCAGGCCTCCAGGTCGATGTTATCACTAAATTAAAGTGTGATGAATCCCGCATCGGTAACAGCCGCGCCGCGAATGTGCTCGCCGCTCTGCTCGCTCCCATCTTCTAACCGCCGGGCTGGCGCCTTCATCCGGGGTAACTTGTTCACTTATTATTTCCCAATTTGCCTGTTTATAAATAAGGCCAGACGTTACTTAATGGCGCGGTTTGGTTGCGCTTTTCGACCGCAGGTGCCCGGCAGCCCGCTAGCCACCAGGTGGGGTGGTGACCTGCAAGGTGGAACATACAGTCAGCTAGCATGCTACCAGGAAGGGGAGCTGCTGTTGTGCCCACGCCCACAACTGTGCGTTTGTTTCTCTCACCACGTGAGAGGCCCAAAGTGTAGCCTGAGCCCAACCTAAGCCCAAGACTCACAGTTTGTCGCCCTTTCAGACATGCTGGGAGCAGTGCTTGAAGCGGGCAGTACCCAGGAGCGGCACCTCTGAGTTTCTCTCTTTGTAGTGTCACTTTTTCTCGCGTAGTGACATTTCCCATAATCCCTCAGTGCCCTTTTCTGCCCCCTGTTGACCAGAGTCTCTGAGCTGCTCTCCCAGTGAAATCTTACTGTAGTTCACGGCCGTCGTTCAGCCTCATAGCTGCATTTTATAACCCGGAGTGCATTAAGTTATTCTGCAAGTTGGCTCATGAGCTGCTTTCCTTCCGTTCCTTCGAAATTTATTTATCTTTTGTCAAGAAAATAAATATTGTGAACATCAGCGAGATCTCCTGGTCTCCTCTTTTATTCTCTGCAAAAACTCAACATTTAACACTCAATAGTTTGCTTACAGGTACAGATGCACAGCCTTCATGCCAGGAAGGGGAGAACCAGCAGTTTTTTAAATTTTTTTTTAATCCCCCCCCACTTCAAGCCCTGTCCAAAAGCCTGCAGTGATGAGTCACTCTCTGGCTTGCGTGAGCGCTGCCTCCCGCCTCGGTCTTACCAGCTGTCGGCAGCACGGCGGTTCGTAGGACGGCTGGTGGGGTCCAGCAGGATTGGCCACCGCCAGGTCCCCACGTATCTCCAAACATAGCGCTCCCCAGAAAAGAGCAGGCATACGTTTGAGTTGCGGAGCCTACAGACTCACAGGGGCCTTGCTACAGGCTGCTGGCTTCACCTCTTTCCCATTCGACCTCTAGCAGACGTCACGGGACGCCAGGACTGTGAAACAATACAATGACACGAAACTTGACCACATCTGGTTTGTGGAAACAGCCTGGATTTCTTAGTTTCAATTGTACCAGGGCACCAACTTTTAAAACCTGGAGGCCACGCAGGGGTCAAACGTGTCCTTGCTTGACCCACACCTCCCGGCAAAACCCCAAACCCGGACATCGGGAGAAACGGCACCACCGCGCGTCTTACGAACCCTTTAATTTCACTTGATGCCAGACCGAATGAAGAAAAGAAAGCGCAAGTCCCGCGTGCGCACGGCGCTCCTTCGGCGTGAAAAGGAGACTCCTTTCGGCTCCCGACAGCGGATGATGGGCACGTTAGACGTCGACACGAAGCCGAGAAGAACAAGCCGGCGTTGGGGAGATGCACGAGCGATATAAGAAGAGCCGCTACGTGCGAGTACTAAAACGGGCTCCGCGGCTGCAACTCCTTCCTGAGGTTTGCTTCATTGCCTCCTATTTTCCGCGTTGAGTCCCACGCTCCGGATTAGCTGCTTAGACGTGACATTTTCATTAGGAAGCACATTTTTTACAGCAAATAACCACACGACTTCATTATGTTCTTGGCTGTGAACCATTTGTTATAGCAGCGGAAAAGCTTTATGATGTGTAATAACTCAGATTTAATTAAGCTTTCAATGTCTTCGGTCGCTCAGATTTTGTAAACATTACCTTTCGTGCCGTTTTGTCACACAAAGAGGTGCCGTTCGGCGAATAAAGCCACAAAAAAGGAGAATAAAGAATAAGTGTCTCGCGAATGTCCCCTGTTATGCTGTAGTCCTGAAAGTTTTACGCGATTTGCCGTTTGCGTGACGATAGGTCATCGGTTTTGCGCTGCTTGCGAATGTGAAGATGACCATTTTTTTTTTTTTTTTTGTCTTGACTGTAGTAAAATTTCCACGCTTACCCTTTTCACAGCTATGTGACCCCTGACCTTTCCAGCTATTGTCCCCAGACGCTTCCGATTACTGTATTTCACCATGAAATTGGGACAATCTGCATTTTTAATGGTCACAATTCTTTCAGGGACTTTTAAAAGTGTTGGAAATCTCCATTCTGACCCTGAATGCAAACAAAATTGCTGAACTCTTTTTTTTTTTTTTTTTTCCCTTCCATTTGTTTTGTGGATGTATTTTTCTCAGCTTCATTTCAGGTTTTCTCAGTATTTACGGAGGGAAAATGGCAAACTAAATAATTTAGATGTTTATCAATCTGCGTAGGAACAAAGTTGGCCGTCCCATCGTTGTTTTTGCCAACAAGGACATTTTTGTCTTCGTATTCAACTGATGCTGTACTAGATGTCTTTAACTTTGAATTAATATTACTTTAAAGACAAAGGTGTTATTAAATGCAAACTGATATGTGAGGTTTTTACAAAGTATTCACACACGAAAAACATTGTCATATATATATATATATATATATATATATATATATATATATATATATATATATATATATATAAAATATATATGCAGTATTTTATATATCTTTATATTTAATGCATCTTAAGTTGTCAGAAAAAAGAAACAGACTGGACTGCAGAGATTTATTTTGCTGCTCTTCATATTATTTCTGTTCTATGAAATGCAGACATAATTAAGTCATAAGAGTTGAGGATTATTTAAGCATTTCAGGTCTCTTTAAATAATAAAAAAACTGACAAAACTCAATGAACTGTCAATAAATAATTTCAGGGGATATGCTCAGCTGCATTATTTCTATGTTGCGAGACACCCCAGTGACCATGTTTCTCATGTTATGATTTATTATAAATGGTTTTTAAATATGGCATGTTTAATGGATGGTTCTGTGTCAGCGCCGGTCCACAGTGTAAATTTATAAAGTGCTGCGCTGAGCACGTGTGAACCATGCTGTAGAGGCCCTCGAGGAGCAGCCTGTGTTTCGCCACGGCTGCTTCCCTCGCACCCGGAGGGGGCCCTGGTCCACAAGCAAAGGTAAGAACAATTGCCAGGGAAGCTCAGTTTGGGGACTGAAAGTTCATTCGGTGCAACCGAGGTCCTGATGATCCAAAAGGGGCTTTGAGATGCTCCCAAACCGTCTCCCCTTGATGGCCCATGTCCAGCTCTGATCCGCTGTTCTGTAGAGTGATGTGCAACTCAAAGTGCATCAGTAACAGATTATAGGCATGGAAGCAGGATGATGAGCTTGTGTATCTCACAGCACCATATTGCTGGTTCGCATCCCTCCAGCAGCTGCCTATAGGAGTGGCAGCAAACAGCAAATGCACAGATAATCACAGCAGGTGGTGATGGGTTAATGTATGTAGCTGTCAGGAGGTTAGGAGAGAAACGGCTCTGGAAGGGATGGGTTTAGGAGGAATTCAGCAGCTTTGAGGGAAACAGGAGTTCATTATGCCATAAAGGGGCCTAAACTGAGAACCTAAAGACTTTAAGTTGGACCCCTAGGAAGAATAAGGAGGGATCGGGTCCTGGAGAATCCTAATAATTATGAGGCCCCTCAGACACATGGACCCACCACCCAGTGTGAAATTGATGGCCATTATCACAGATGGAGCAGCATTCAAGCCGGCAAATTCCTCCAACAACCCGGTCCTGTCTGCCCACCCACAGCACCACTACGTCCTTGCAATGCAAATAAAGGAGAAAGAGAAGTCGACTCGAGTCCTCTGGGTCATTGCCACTCCCAAGTTTCCTGCCGGAGCCGAACATCTACTTTTAGAACCCTCACACACACCCTTCCCTTCCCAAGAGGACCTGCATATCAAACCATGTGTTTAACGTGGGGTTTAAATCCCAGTAGTTCCACACACTGTACGGCAGGAGCCCTCTTTCCTGGGGAATTCATCATTTTCAGCTGCATAAATATTACAGACAGGGTTTGAGATGGCTGGGCGTGAAAAGAAGGGTGTGATGGTGCACAGCTGTAGTGATTTTTCCAAATATTGATACCTGTGATCTGTTGTTATGGCGATCGCCTTGCAGTTTTCAGCCATGTAAACGCATGGCAGAGCCGTCGAGTTATTACTGAAATGATATTATTATTGTGAAGGGGAAGGTTTATCATTTTAAAATCGGGAAGTTATTTCACTGACCAGCTGGATGCGAATTAGCCAAAGGACACCTTGAAGGTTTTGATGGGTGTTAATGGCCATTTGTAATCTGGCCAAAAGATTATTTTTTCCAAGAGAGCCATCGGTTCAGGCGTTTATGGAAGGGAACGGTGATATCTTTGCTGACCGCAGAGGTGCTGCAGGCGCACTGCCTCCAGGTGCTCACACGTACCGCAGTGCTTGGATTGGCCCTGTGTGCGTGGGCCTTCCAAGTGGAGCAATGGAGAAGGTGTTGAGTCCAAAGTTGTCCTCAGGTCAAATCGCACGGGAGAAGAATCACTGACAAAAGACAAGTTCTGAGCTGCTACACTGAAAAGGAAAAAATGTAAATGGGTCCCTGAACTCTGAATTACTTTTTCTTAAAGTGTGGTTACCAGAGTAAAGAATAGCAAAGGACACAATAATAATAATAATAATAATAATAATAATAATAATAATAATAATAATAATAATAATAGCATTGTTAGGAAACAAGAATTTGAAAAAAGCTTTTATTTTGCGCAAGGAAATAACTGTGATATTCAGTTAGAGCAAAAACTTGATGTATTTTGTACCCTTCTGCTTGTTGTGGTCAATATTGTTTTAATATGAATGTTTTTCATTTTGACTGTCTCTTGCGGTTGTCCTTAACAGGTCAGTTGCTGTGAGGAAGAAGAATCTTTAAAATGGATGCAAAAATTAAACTGATGAATGAAGAGGTAGGGAGTGATGTGCTAGCAGCTCTTGGAGGAGAAACTACATTAGGGAAGCAGAATTTATTTCCAGCGGGTGATAAAATGGGCAGCAGGGGGAGCGGTGGTTAGAGCTGCCCGACTGCCCTTCGAAACTCCGAGTTTGAATCCCACCTCCCGCTGTGGCACCGCGAATTGAGGTACTTACCCTGAACTGACATAGTAAAATTATCCAGGTGTTTAAATCAAGGTAAACTGGTGTAAGTAGCTGTGTGCAAGACAGCTTTGGGACACAAACTAGCTGAATTGTAGTAAATAATGAATTATAGTTAATAATTAATAATAATTATTATAATAATTAATAAAAAATTTACAACCCTGCACAAAAATGAAAATAAGGGTATTGATTCAAGTGATGGTGGGTGCTTCATTCCTCAGTGGCTTCACACAGCACAGTTTCTGCCCTCCACCAACCTCTGTGGCTTCTTGGTCACCCACACACACACACACAGAGCAGGGAAAAATGGGAAGCACTCTTCTGCAATGGCCCAGAACACTTTGCCAGTCAATTACAGGGTGCAGACGGGGAGGGCCGGCGAATCGGCGCAGGATTGGGGTCGCTGGCAGAGGCGATATAGGTGTCGTACGAGGAAACGCGGTACACAGCGTGGTGCACGGAGAGGGGCGTCCGCTTCTGTGAGCGCGACACAGACACAGAAACGTTCAATTATCTTCGATGCGGAACCCCTGCGTGTGACTCCGCTGCAGGCCTTGCAGGGACGCAAACACTACCCGAAATGTTTGTTCAGCTGCTTTGCGTGTTGCTTTATTTAGCGAGGCGGCTTATTCGGGCTAACCCGCGCGGACGGAACGGAAGAAAAACGGCCCTTTTCATAAATGCATACATTTATTTTACTGTCAGTTAACAAAGGGCAAAACAGAACTGAGTCACAGCAACACAGACAAAAAAAAAATGCACACACTACATATAAAGCAGGTAAACAGAGACAGGGAAATGGTTAAAGCATTTAGCAGGTGCTCTCGTATCCACAAAAATATGGCAATTCTTTCAAATTATCATGCAAAAATATACAATTTCTTGCCAAATATATAACAAATAATCAACATATATTGTTTATCTCCATCAGTTTTGGGAATGAACACTGCTCCACTAAATTTAATATCCCATCTCTTGCAATAAATAAATACATATATTATAGGAATGAAGATGTAACTGTATATATATAGATATGATATACAGTATACTATGTGGCCACTTTGTTGGGTACAGCTGATTTGTGGGATTCTGTTTGGACTGCAGAGCAGCAGGGATTTGACCATAAGTTACTGGATGGGCTTCCGCAGGGTTCTTTGCCCACATTCAGTGTGTTAATGTCACATTCCAGTTCATCTCTGATATGCTGTACTGGCTGGAAAGAAGGCACAATACAGGCTACCGGAGTAAAGTAAGTTAAAGTACTGGCCTGTTTGTGGAGCTGTAGCAGGTAAGAATCCCACAAGGTTGGCTGTGTCTGAAACCGGCGCAACTAGAGACACCAGTGATCAGGCCGTGTTCATAGTCACACACAGACCACACATCTTGTCCACTCTAATGGGTCATATAGACAGTAACTGGACTGCCGGACCTTGTCCGGGTGCTTAATGTACTGAGTCACAACCCTGTGTAGAGCTACTTGGTGTATAAACAGCTACGTGTCTCTAATAAAGTGGCCACTGAGTGTATCTGGGTTAGCGTGGTTCCAGGATTGGTCTTGAGATATGAGCCCATACTGCAGGAAGTCATGTGCCGGTACAAATCGACCGTAAGTCGACCGTGTTTTTAAAGACAACGTTTCGGATGAAATCACCAAACCTTCTGTTCCCAAGGATTTTGGGACACTTTGGTATTTTGGTGACATCACATCCTGCAGCTCTTTGGAAGTGTTTAAGTCACCAGCTTTCAAAACAGGGGGCTTTCTGCGGTTTTGTGGCACCACTTAAAAGCATGTTGATTTCATGGAAATATCTGACCACTACAGGCCGCTGCACATAATGGACTTAGCATTTTGGCAAAACCTTTTTTTTGGATCATATGCAAACCATATCTGTCGCTTTTCCCAAAAAAGGTTTCTATCTTGCGTTTATTTTTTTTAAAAAAGGGGGGGGGTGGGGGGATCTAGTCTGGCCTGGAGTCGCTCTTTTGGTTTTGGACACATGCTACTTAGTGGGTGCAAAAAAAGAGCTGATTTTGTGTAAAATCCCATCTGTTTTCCGTTAAAACGGACTGGGCACTCCTGCGGCAAGCCTGATCTGGAGAGCTGTATAATTCCGGCTCGGGGCCACGCCCAGGTTCTGGGACCACAAAATGGCAGTCTTCGTGGCGTCGGACCTCTGGGCCAAGTGGCACAGATGCTGCGCAGCTTTTTGCACAGCCTGCAAGAACGATAATATTAGGCTACCAGCGAAGAAAGGAATAAACACAGGTTGTGGATGGGATGCCCCACCCGCCTTCTTTTCATTGGTGGAGACTTGCGCATAAGTAGCTGAAACGGCATGGTTCTTTGCACCATTTCTGTTTACTGTCAGAAAGTAAAACGCGGTACTTTGTGCTCCCTGCTGAGATGGTAGCTAAGCACCACGTAGCACAGTGTTAGCCTTTAAACTCAAAATCACTGCAGCCCATTGTACTGTATATGTCTGCTATGGCAAATAGACAAACCGGAGTCAAAGCGAGGGATGCGTCAGTGCCGATTTGTGTCCCTGGGCGCGACACCAAAACCCCGTGGCCTCCGTGCTGCCACGTAGGCATGTGTGCGCTCACTTCCCTAAACACGGCCTGGTCGCAGTCAGCGTGAAATGGCAGCCTCGACACCCCGGGAGCGACATAGCCGAAGAAGGCGGTGCTTGTCTGCTGCCATCTGCGTAGAGACAGCGACAAGGAGCCCGAGTATGTGTGCCAAGCGTCGCGTTTCTTGGAGAATCTGCACAGCCGGCATGCATCTCACCCCCGAGCACCGAATATTAAAATCGCTGTTGGAAGGACAGGGGGGCGCGTGTGAGCACACAAATATCAGTGCCTGTATGTGAACACGCAGCTCCGGACTCCATCATTGCACGGTGTGGGATAAGATCGAGGCCCTTTAATTTGTTATACTGATATCAATAGGCATGCATCCAGTGTGCACACCCAGACACACACACACACACACACACACACAGAGGAGAGCCTTGCGACATACAATTCTGAGAAGAAGCCTCAAGAACCGTGGCTGCCGGATTACGATTCTGATAAACAGTGCAAAATAGAAAGTCACCGTAACCACCGGAGAATGTCCCGATGACAAGAGGAATCGAGCCCGGAGCCCCACAGGTGGTGGTGTTACTTAGGGGGTCGCTGCTGACCCGTCACAAAGCCTGGACACCACACTTGAGCTAACTTGCGTGTGGGATTAGATGCCAGCTAGCCACTGCCGGGTACGTTCATCTTCTTTACTGGGACGAAAATAGGAAATTATCAAAGAATCACTGGGTTAAGGAAAATGAGAAAAATCCGGATCAAGGAAACAGAGGCAAAGTGCTCCTTTTGTGGCAATGAAAGGCGCACAAAGGCTATGCCGAGATGTCAGGTTTCATTTACCCCGACATCTGTCATATATATATAGGAGGATAATTTGCACCTTTCCTCTGCAAAGATGATGTCCAGCTGCTGCCTACACTTTTAAAAAAAAAAAAACACAAGAAAAATTATGATTAAAAAAAGGTACGAAGCAAACTTTTTATTGCTAATTTGTCATGGCGTCCCGCAGCACTGAAAGACAAACATCAACCAGGCTAAGAGGTGGCGTTGCTAACGTCTCGATGTCCGTCGCTAAGAGGAAAGAGGGCACCGCAGGCCAGGGTGAATCTCCAGCTGATGCAGGCGTGGAGGGTGAGGGTAGCCCCCATTTAACCACAAAACATGGTGTTCATGCAGAGCTTCAGGAGGCGTATAAAAAATATTAACAAACGTATAAATATCAGGAGATTAAAAAAAAAAAAAAAAAAAAAAACTATGGCAACAGTAAAACTCTTGAAAAACCACGGCATGGCAGGGGAGGATATTTCAGATTTGCCCGATTAAGCAGATCCCGATATCTCAGGCCAAGCGAGCCCCCACAGGTCCTTGTCAAAGGCACTAAAAGGAGACAAACGACTGACCCACAGGCACGGCTGCGGCAGGGACCCCTCGACAGCGAGCCCCACACGACCGCGTCCTGCGCGGGGGCCCGGATTCGCTCTGCTGTCAAGGGGCCCTCCGGCACCGCGCACCCGGAAGCGGCAGCGAAGGCTAATAGGCCTCCGTCGGCAAATAATTAATATTCCAACCTTACAGGAGGTAATTCATCAAAACGTGGGCTTCAGTGGCAACACGCAGGGCTGAAAATAACACCTGGAAGGGGAGTTTCAGCGCAGGTACATTTCCCCTCGGAGGAGCCTGTTTGAAGATCTCTCACAGACCCCCACCTCCCTCCACGGTGAACATGCTATTGTAATGAGTGAGGACAAATGAACTGTTTGTTTTTCAGACGACCTCGCGGAAGGGGTGGTGGAAATTTCAAGAAGACAAGGACAACATGTTAGCGTCGCGGTGCCTGCCCGTGTCTGTAAAAGTCCAGCAGGAGGTTCCCACGCACAGCAAATCACCGGCACTCTTTAGAGACACACCTGCAGGTCGCTGGTTCGAGTCCCAGGATAGCCCTCCGTACAATCCCGGAGTGAAATTTGTGCGGCTGACACCTTCTGTGCGGCAGCTCACGCTGCTAGGTTTGCACACTAAGCTGCTTACCGTGATTTGCACAGGAAGGTAATTTTTACTGCATAAATCCAGGGTAAGTACCTTGCTCAAGGGTACTAGACAAAGAGGCAGCCTTTCAGCCTGGTTCCCTCAACTTCTACCCAGTATGTCGCTTGCTGCCCCAAGCTGCTTCTCCGGAGCTGCTGCTGTTAAAAACCTTGCTGCCTAAATAGATTAATCTTCATAATAAAAATAATAATCTCAGTAATCCTGTCTGTTTAATTTGAATTTGAGTGTTGCCGTTTCCTTTTAACCTGCTTGTCAGCTTGAGGCCCACAAAACATGATGCATCTTACAAAGGCAAATTGTGTCCAGCACCAAGACGGCTTTATTCGTGTCTGCGTCTCCGCAGCGACACCCACAAAGACAAACGCCTGCTCGAGGTAATGGAGCACGACTTTGCTCGTAACGTTTATGTGTAAAGCAGATAAATAACAGCGTGGCCGTATTCTCCGCATCGCAGAGGTGAAGCTCGGGTGCCGCGGTTATGCCGGTAAGATACGTCAAAGAATCAAACGATCTGATTTAAAACCCGCGAGCGTGGAGAAAGGAGATAAATGGGAAAAAGTCCTTTAGTGAAGATGAATAAAGCGTGAGTGTTGCCGAACGCATTAAGGAGCAACCTCACAAGCGTACAGTGGCACATATAATGGCGTAATTACTCTTGAAAAGTCACATCCTGTTTCCTGGGCTTTGGCTTGAAAACCGCGCACGCAGAATGAATGCCTTCAAACAAACAAACAAACAAACAAAAAACCCGGCAAGCCGCAGAATTAAGGCAACCGCCTTTGTAAGACGCGCAAAGGCTGTATGGGATAAAGCAACGCATTTCCGTGGCTGTGATGTCGTGTCTCGATACACACTTGAGGTACAACGTGTAAATGTGAGTGGCGTGCCAGAAAGCTGGCTTGTTTGGGCGCCGTTGGGCCGGTGACACTTGGTCAGAGATACTTTTTTGCCCATGGATTAAATATTTACATGAAAGCAATGCAGTGAATAATCTTAAAATAAAAATTGTTCAGTGGGGAAAACTTAAAACAGATGCTTTACCCAGTGTATGATATGCAACCTGTATATACTGTGCACTGCCTGGCTAAAAAAAGAAGTTATCACCTGGATTGAACTTGGCGTTATGATGTGGGGTTGCTTCAGTTGGTCAGGTCTAGGTTCAGCAATGTTATGTGCCCAAAAAAATGAGCTCAGCTGACTACCTGAATATACTGAATAAGCAGGCTTTTCCATCCATCAATGGATTTTTTCTTCATATTCCAAGATGGCAATGCCAGGATTCATGGGGCTCGAATTGTGAAAGAGTGCTTCAGGGAGCCTGAGAGAGACGTCATTTTCGCACATGGATCGGCCACCACAGAGTCCAGACCTTAACCCCACTAAGAATCTTTGGGATGTGCTGGACTTTACGTGGCGGTCCGACTCTCCCGTCATCAATACAAGATCTTGGCGAAAAATGAGTGCAACTCTGGACTGAAATAAATGTTGTGACATTGCACAAGCTTATCGAAGCGATGCCATGCCGAATGCGTGCCATAATCGAAGCTAAAGGTTGTCCACGCAAAAATTAGAGTGTGTGACTTTTTTTTGGCCAGGCAGTGTATTTAATAGCACATTTTCTTCCAAATATTTCCTTTAATGTATGTCCTTCTGCATATGCACAGTATATTTTCCATCTATATATTTGATTCTGTATATTCCCTTCTATACATTTCCTTTAATGTATGTCCTCTTACATGATACATATTTTCCATGTACATATTTGCTTCTATATATTTCTTTCAGTATATGTCCTTCTGCCTGATTCACAATATATTGCCCATTCCTGCTTCACCATGCACTGTGCATAAGTGACGAATGCATAAAGAGCAGAGAATGCCTGCTGCGCGCATGTCTGCACAATAAAAGGTACCCAAATGCTGTTAAGATGCGCACGAATGACCCGGTTCTGTTCGGTCGAAGCTTCTGTCCCACATCCGGCTGAGCTGTAAGGGGGATCCATACTGTAATGGATGGCGACCGTGGCTAAATCAGTTTTTTATTGATAGTTCAACTCCAAGGTGTATTTATCTTTTCTATGAGAAAACATTATTGGCAAAATGCACAGTCATCAATCAGGGGTGACACGGCGCAATAAAGTAGCACTCTTTTTATTAGTTTTTATTTCATTTTGTATGGGTCTCGGAGATGTGCTCTCCTGCTACATTATTATTTTTATTTAATTTAATCCTGAACATTTTAAAGTTCTTAGTGCCCAGATCCTTATGCAGAGTGTGATGGATCGGAGTAGCGATTCCTGGGCCACGCGGCCTCTCCATTTTGACTTTGCCTGGCTTCTCCTAGTTTATACATCCATGTGGCTGATGATAATAATAATAATGATAATAATAATAATAATAATAATAATAATAATAAGAAGAAGAAGAAGAAGAAGAAGAAGAAGAAGAGGAAGAAAAGACTTTTTTGAAAATTTTCAGTGTTTTACAGACAGAAAAATCACTATAAAGACCAAAAAAGGAAAGTACTAAAAATATAAAAAGAAGTAATATTAAAGTAATTTAGTAATTGGGATATATAATAAAAAATTTGATATTTTAAAGAGGTATTAAATAAATGAATAAATTGTATTACTGTGGTAAAAAAGGACTGAAATTTTGGCTAAACGCAAACCCAAAAGCGTGTTTTGGTGCAGCATGAGAGGACGCTGCTGCGTCTTGTGAGCCGTTTGTTAAACATCTGAGAGCTCAGAATGGATGCATTTACAAAAACATCCATGTTGCATTCCTTCTTCGAGAACTTTGTTGGGTTCAACAGGTTACCGTTTGAGCTCCATTCCTGACCGAGTCCTGCTTGCTGGGTTTGGGGTGTGAAAGAAGGGATTTTCTCACTTTCCTTCTAGATTATTGTCATATCTGTTTTCTCCCATCAGCACCCCGAGTTGAGTGACACATGGGGGGGGGGTCTCCATGGAGAATATTACCACCCTTCAAGGCCACAGTGGTCCTTTCTTGAACAAACACCTCAGCCCAGTGAACTGTGTTGTCACCCTGAGCCACAGCTGCACATCTCAGGGGTCTCCCAAATTGCCAGACAACCTGTTTTACCTCTAAAGACGCCTTATCATCAGCGGAGGAGGAAAATGGCAGGCGGACGGAACACAGAAGCCACATCTCATCTTCCAGGGTGCAAGTGAGGCTTCCAGGTGAGGAGAACGGGAACTGAGAGGCTGAGCTGCGGTTTGGGGACAGCAGACTTAGACAGAGGTGGGAAGGAAGCACGTACGCTGAAAGATGAAGTGACCGGTTCTGTCCAAAAAGGTCCGGGCCTCATTTTCCCTCCCAGTCATGCAGGTCCTCTGGGTGCATCCTAGTTTCGAAGTCCCGCATCCCGACGCCACTCTTCTTTAGAGAATTTGCCCAGAAGCCCTGGTAAACAAATGGAGCCATGAATCACATCAGCAAAGTCACCTGCTGGCCATCTTTTCCAGGCTTCCACGCCTCCGCCTTTGAAATAAACCCCAGATCATTAATACATGCTCTATTTTCTGCCTCGGCCGGGTAATGTATAATTTACAAATAAAGATCTTGTTCTGATTTAGGTTTTTTTGGACCTTCCAATATATTTTACCCAGACTGATTTAAACCGTGTATGTCTGAGCGCTTCGGGTCGCTGCCAGGGAGGATAAATCAAACAACGCTGTGCCACGGAGCACCGTCTCACTTGTGCTGTTTTTCACGTGGCTTCAGATAATTTTGCTGAATAAATAAATTAAGGCCTTCACAGGAGATGCTCATAATGCCATTTTCTGGAAATTCCCAGTGGAGCAACTGACTTTAATAATAATAATAATAATAATAATAATAATAATAATAATAATAATAATAATAATAATAATAACAACAACTGTGCTATGTTACAGTTTAATAAGTACATTTGCCAGGATGGGGGATGAACATGCAGCATCAACCTGGAGGTTAAGGTATAGCATGTGAGGAGCTTGTGTGTTCTCACATCTCTGCAATGTTCACACACACTGAAGGTCACCGTGGCACACAGGGGAGTGCTGTGCATAGAATGCATGCATTGTAGTATAGTGTATTACATGATACAGTTGATACAACACACACCGCAATAATAATATACATGATGTGATGTGCGCGTGCACACACACACACACACACACACACACACACACACACACACACACACACACACACGGGTGCACGCATAAGCATCGTGCACTACAGTGACTACATGTTCTCATTCTGGTCACTCTAACATTTCAGAGAAAGTCGCTGTAGCATTTTGTAAAAAATGGCTGAACGTTGCCTCAAAGAGCAAATTGTGTGGGCAGCATGGTGGCACAGTGGGTAGTGCTGGTGCCACACTGGTTAGACCTACTCCCTCTTCATTTGAAGGTCACAGGTTTGACTCACACCTCCTGCTGTAGTTTTCTTAACCAATGTTCTCTCCCTGAAGTGACTCAGTAAAAATGACCCTACTGTACAACAGGGTAAAACGCTGTTGCCGTCAGTCATTTTGGAGGGAAGCGACGGTGAAACGGTTCAATGTTCTGATAAAGCCAGAAGCTGATTTGCCACTGCATGCTGCTTTGGAGAAAATGGTCTAATAAATAAAACAAAGATCAGTATTATAGCTCATTATTTATCATTTTTAAGATTTTATTTCTATGCATAGCTTTATCTGCAGGATGACAAACATGAGGTTTGTACACTAAATCACAATGCTCAGCCATGTATCTGGGTAATTTTTATCACTTGGTGGTAAGCGTCTACGTGACAGGTAACGCAGCAGGAGGTGGGATTTGAACCCAGGATGTACATAACAGTCAAAGCCACTAACCAACCAAGTGGCAGCTACACTTGGTGATGCTGGACTCCAACTATTGTTTCACAACACCATAAATGCCTCATTGTTCCATTTTAGTAACCCAACCTTAACATACTTAAGGTGGGTGGGTGGGGTTGGGGTTACGTGCCAGCAAGTGTTTATCTGAAAGTGCGTCTGCCCTTTTACCCTGTTTACTTTTACATCCAGCACAAGGGTACAGATGAAGTCTCTTTCTAAGAGGCCCACCATGCACCATTCCCTCCATCTCTGGCAAGGCGCGTTCCCTCAGCAGAGGCGGCTGACAGGCTATACAATTTCACCTGACCTTTGGGCATCAAATTCCACCCGTGGTGTAATGCATCGTGTGAAAACTGTATTCATCTCCTTTTGTCCACGGCCGCTGAGGGTTCCCTCAGGGATCTTTCGGCTTGTAAGGCTTGAGCGATGCCTGTATTCTCCCCCCCCCCACCCCGCCTTTAGTATTCTTTTTTAAACCCTAAATTCGCTTTACCTTCGTCTGCTTTTTCTCTGTTTTGTTTTTATAAGTAGTCTGTGTTCTCTGTCTTTATTTTAATGTTATCTGTCAGCACGAATCCCTGGGAAAATACCTAAAACAGACAATCCATCAGAGGAAAAGTCATAAATGCAATTGTTTTCCTGACCCTTAGGGATGGGAAAGAGCAGATCATATTTCTGCTGGGCCAAAGAAACATTCGATTTATATATCACTAGCCAGATGCTTGAAGCAAAACAGCCTTGAAGGGAAATTTAGTGCCCGGCTTCTTCCTTAACAATAATGTGTTCCTTTTTCTTCATAATACTTATATTCCTGTTCATTTTTTATTTCAAATGTCACCGTGTGTCCCTTTTTTTTCCAGTGCTGCTGGCTGGTGCTGAAAGAGAGGAAATTATAAAGTCCTCAATTGCAGGTGCCATTTATTCCGTGCATGGGAATCTTTCTAAAAAGACCAATAATTTAAACATATCTGCTGCCATTCTAGGGATCTCTTTTGAAGCGGGATGCAGAGTGACGGCGGAGTTTGGAGCTGCCGGTGAAAAGAAACTTTCCGGGGACTTTGGAATCGGAAAATCTGCTGCAGGAGCAAATTGCGCGGACAATCAGATTAAGACCATCTAAAGGGGCTTCTCATTTCGGGCCTCCCGTGCACCCGGGCTGCCCCCCCCCCCCAACCAAAGCGCAGCTTCTGTCCTGCAATGTCAACTTATTACTCCATGAAAGAATCGTCATAATTCAGAGCTCATCTCACTCCTTGCCCTGATCTTCCATTGGCTCCGTTTTTGAGGCGTTGGCTGTTTGATCGAGGTTGCGGCAGATTCGCACAAAGGCCGGCTAATTAAGAATCGCCAGCCGAGTTCCAGTCGCAAAGGAAATGAAAGGAGGCTGGGATTCAATGTCCCTTCAGGACAAATGAATTTAACCCCTGAGAAGGGGAAGCGACAGGCCACACAGTGGCGGCCGGAATGAGGTCGCAGACCCCATAATGGGAAACACTGTCTATATATTCACTTTATTTTGCTTTGTGGAACACAGAGGAGTGCCACAATAGTGCAGCTGTCACATTGATGCAAGCAGATTAGCTCGATGGCTCGTGGGCATTTTGTCCGGACCTGGCATTGTGTGCCGCAGACCTTTCTTTGTTTAACAAAAGAGTCCACTGTTGATAATCCTTCTCCCCAGACCCCACCTGAGTCTTCCCCCCTACATTCGGTGGGGCACAACGAAAGTGGTCAGGAAAGTCAAATCGCTAAATTTTCTTTGTGCTCACTATTCTATGCATACAAAGTAAATAAAAGGCTTCTGTGTTTGTCGATGGGCGGCAATTCTTTAATTATGGTCTCTTGTGGTGTTTTTTTTTTTTTTTTTTTTCCCAAGTGCACGTGCACAGAGAATGGGTTCTACATCAGTCTCCAGCACAACCGGAGCAAGAAGGGAGTAGTGGGCAGACGCCAGGTTGTATCCCACTCCTGCCACCAGTGAAGTATCTACCTTTAAAAAAGCACTTACCCAATTACTCCACTAAAAAATTCCATTTGCATTAATCTGATGGACACGGTAACTTGTTTTGGGTAGAAGTGGCATCTAAGCAATAAATAAATAAGTAGCTAAATAAATTGTTTTTATTTCTTTGTACTTTATAAGAGCAAGCTTTGAGCATAATGGGTATCTTTTGAGAAGCTGTAACAATTGACAAATGGACTGACCTAGCAGTCATTTCTCTTCAGTAGGTACCTGTACAACATTATGGAAGTCTATCACTTACTGATTCTTTACCTCTTTCTGTGTTTTCCCGTGGTTTTATTTCTGTTTTATTTGGAAACTTCACACCGATAGCAGACTAAACCTGCCCGGCAACCTGGTGGCCTCGGCGATGGTCACCACCCACCAACAGGAGGCAGTGATACGTTCAGGTGCCACGGACTATTGAGAAAGCTCATTGACCTTTGATCGAGGAAGCAGCTGCACAGACCTTTTAAAAGCCAGGAAGATGAGCAATGAACAGCTTAGTCTTCTATACATTTTGGATTCATGGGTGTATTTTATTTATTCTTTGGTTTCTGAACATCCAGGTCTGTGTTGTCTTTGCTGTATATGATACAGTTTCTTGTGCCACTTCCCTCCAAGCATTCATTCCTTACTTCATGTTCACTTTGTGCTTGGTTTCCCCAAACCAATCAACTGAAAAGGAAGGCCTGATGGTAGTTTGTCCCCCAGGGGCTTAATGGAAGGGGAGAAAACCAGAAAGGTGGTGTGGTGAGACCATGGTTGGACATAGCGGTCAGAGGTCCGTCTTGTTTCTTTTTTATTCGCCACTCTGTCTTAGTCCATCCAAGATGAAAACTTCTCCCTTATTTGATAGGAATGAGATTTGGCTCAACGTGGCAGAACCGATACCTTATTTTTGGCATCCCGAGACAACCATATAGTCCAATATCACAGCCACGCTTTCCACCATCTTATTTTCTTTCCTCTCCAACTCTTCCTCCCGGTCATGTTCAGTTAATATGGGGTTGCTTTGTCTCTTCCCCTGAAGACAGTCTTTCTTTTTCCACCAATATAGTACCTGGCAACTATGCTTCCTAGTAGCTCTGATTCCTGGCAACCTACATTGTACTTACGCAAGCTAAAGCGCTAACTGCTAGTTCTGCTGCGAGCGTCAGCGTGTTTTTGTTCGGGTTGGTATTAGCATTAAAATCTAGAGCCCAACGGGTTTCTCACTCATTTATTCTACGAAGACCGGGCTGCATAAATCACCTGCATTAAAGGTAAACTTGGCAACAGATCTCCCAGGAGCATTCATGGAAGAATGCTCCTTTAGTGCAAAACTTTTGATTGTTTTAATATAATTTTCCATGCTTTTTTCGCTCCCGAAATTACATTCCCTGAAGTTGTTTATCTTCTTTGTTTGGCAATTAGCCTCACTAATGCGCGTGACTCTATCAGACACAGAGGTGCAAGGCATTAATAAAATAGCCCGGGATGACTTTTAGGCTATGTTTCTGTAACCGAGCAACTAAGGAAGCCTTACCAGCTCGTCCATATTTATGAACACTACACCGGCGAACCGATTAATTACGAGTTACAGTCGTCGCCAACTACGGGGCTACCGCCCGAGAACACTCGTACTGTAAATCCAAAAATACACTCACGTCTCATCCCGTCTAAAAAGGAGAATAAGGATGAGGACGTGACTTGAAACTTCTTTTATGAGACGAGCGGTGCGAGTTACCTGACTTGATTTGCATTACAAACCCCAATCGGCTGCAATAATCTGGCTCCTAAAGATGCAGGAAAAAACCCGGAGGACTTAAATGAAATCTTGGGGAGGAAAATCTTTTTAGTTCCATAAATCCTGAGCGTGTTGTCAAAATGTTGCATTATTTCGGTCTGAGGAACGGCACTATTCACCCGGTATAGACGCTGGGTACCGTGGTCTGTAGAAGCAGTAAACCAAAGGTGCACCAGTGTATAATTTGGTGACTGTACGTTTATGTCATACTACTTCCATTTTTCCCCCCACTGTACGCTAACTGCAGGCCGTGTCCTGGAAATAAATTATGACAGATGACCCTGGCTCAGCCATACGGTCATTATTCTATTAGCGGTGAACCGGGTCAGGAGGGGTAAAAGGTCACAAAGCTACTGGCTATTTGGCCACGCTGCAGCCCCGACGGTGCGGATGGTTAATGGGAGTGGGTGAGGGGAGCAGGGCAGGAACGCCGCAATGCCAGATTTCAAGGTTACTCGTGAAGGAGAGAGTTTGACCAAAAAGAAGGCGACAGCACGAACAAGGACGTTCGCATTCCCTTGCCGTGTCCTTTTCACGACGCCTCCGCTCTCGGGTCTCAGTCAAAACCAGAGCGGTAAAGGTTGCATTTATGAACACGGGTGGCTTACTACCCCCATTGTGTTGGCAGAGTCAAGGTAAATATTTCACCTGCCAGCCTTAATTTTTCCGGGCAGGGACCTCGGCTTACCCGGCACTCATTACGGTCAATCAATAGCAGTCTCGCTGGCATCATCCCCACTGAAAATGTGCATTATCTATTCATGGAGGAGGATCTCCCCGAAGGGACATCATCTGGCACATAAACATTCAGCGCGAAACGTGCACTGTAGTCCAGAAGAGGCAAGACCCGCTCATGCAGACTGTAAATTAATGTTCACTTCCATACAAAACCCCCAAACCACTGCGAAGAACAAAAATATGGACGTTTAGCCTTGAGACCTGGAAAGTTTTCATTGTACAGAAACTTTTAACATCTAAAATTAACGGTGTTTCTCAGCCCACTTCTCTCTTGCTTGTTTGGTTTGGAGTCCCGTATCGATCATGCATTTCCCGAACCAATAAATACATCCAGCAAATCTCCCCAAAGCCGTAAACACCGGTGTTGCCGTTTAACCAAATGCCCCCGTGCGGCTGGTTTCTTTTTTATGGGTTTTACCCCTTTGTCCGTGATTCTTATATCTTACAGCTTTGGGAGAGGTTAACCTAGAATCGCAGCCCAGTTGTCCATGCTACGAGTAACGCATTTCCCCTCCAACCGCACTTACTAGTGTGTATTTAATCTCCAGTCCCCATCGTGGGGATTGACCAGTGAACCACTAGGGAAATTCTGCTTATCGAGGCTATTATGCAGGAACGTTTTCTAATAGATTTTTTTTCTTAGTATGCCAAGTGAAAGACTGAATTCTGCCAGAACATACAGTATTGTAAAGCAGAAGGTGGCCTAGCAGTTATGAGGAGGCCCTGAAAGCAGCAAGTTTGAGCTGTACTTTGTGCTACTCTTAGCTTAGTTGTATGGTGCGGAAAGGCCATCGAGCTGAATCCAGCTCATAGAGGTGCGGCTTCCACGGTAAGGAGAAGGAGAAGTGACTTGACCTTTCCTTCCTCCATGCATGTTGAGAAGATTCAAACCCCACACACCGAGTTGGACTCACAGCCCACACCAGGCAAGCGGCCCAGGAGCTGCGACACCCTGAAATTACCCTGGTGTTCCAGTATTGATGAACAAGGTGCTCCCTCCAAGTTTAGTAAGTACCTTGCTCACCTTTAACTCAGAATAATATTAGATAGATAGATAAATAAATAAATAAATAAATAAATACATAAGCTAAGCAGAAAACTTGGGCAGTGGGTTATGCCTTTGCCGTTTTAAATTCCTGGGTTGGAAATCCTGTTTCCGCTGTAGAGACACTAACCCACTTTCCAAAAATGATTCGGTAAAATTATCCAGCTGTATAAATGAGTAAATCTCTGTAAATGTGATTATTTAACAGTGCACGGCACCCGGAGCCAAGGGCTACGATAATAACGGTCAATAATAAACAAAATAGTAATAAAGATGTTCAATATTGGTCGAGGAACCTGAGAGCAATTTGTCAGTCGTTTTCTGTGTCACTCCGGTGAACAACCACAGTAAAAGCTGGCAGCGGGGCCAGGTGCTTGTCTGGATGTCTGCGAAACAGCGAATCACTTCCCCATCTAGAATCTCCCGGCAACCTCAACCGAAACGCCCAAAGGCAAAAATCTCGTCGATCCAGAAGATGCCGTTTGTTGCTGTAGCTCATAGCACAGAGGAAGCTGAGACTGAGTCTCGTGTCCAGGAGAAGTGCCTGCTGAGATGATGCTCGCGGCTCGGGGAGGTAAATTAGAGCAGGGGTGGGCGATTCCAGCCCTCAAGACCCAGAGGCTCGCAGGCGTCACAGAACCCAATTAGCCACCGATTTACACCTGGGACGCCAGGTGAGTCGAGGTGACTTCCTATCCAAATAATGACTTCAATTACACCATTAGGAGCCGAGCCAGAGAGAAAACACAGCGACCCCGGGGTGTGGAAGGACCGCAGTCACCCATCTCTAAATTAGAGAGTAAATTAATCCCCGCAGACTGCAGCTCAGGGACACTGGGATGGGAGAATTAGTGCTTTCTCTTAAGGGAGGCCGAATTCCTAAAATGTGACATGAAGAGATGAGAAGGGGATGGGAATATGGATTATCAGACAAACAATCAGAGATGATTTCTTCGGTATGGATTTACTATTGAAGAAAACATGTGAAGATTAGAAGTGGATTGGAAACGACAAAATCTGCGTGTTGGGACATTTAGTGCATCAGCTGACCCATTTACTAAGCCATGTGCGTAATTTAAATGTAGGTTTCCAACATTTAACACACATTCACTATATTCAATGTATTTAATGCACTCCTCTATGTGGGTGCTGCAAAACAAGGTATCTTGTTCGCCGCTCTTCGCATTTACGCATCAGAAGGACGAGCAGAATGATTGCATTCGACAGAAAGTTTAAATTTATATTCAACCGTTTGCGTAGAGTTCTGAACACGTCGGCATAAGCGTACGTCTTCGAAGCGCATTGTCGTTTCCACCACGGATATTGCCGTTTTAGAACTTTTTTGGCACACTTTTCGCAAAACGTTTAGTGTCGAGCTTCTTACGTATTTATGGGCCCAAACAAGCAGCCCCTGCTTCGCTTTTATTACTTTTTGTGCTGCAGAAAGATTTCAGAGTGTAAAAGTCAAGCATATATTATGAAAAGTGTTATTTGCGAAGTTCGCACGGGGCTCACGCCGATATATGGTGGAGCTAGAAACCAGGTTAGTCCTCAGTCTTCGCAAAACGCTCACGGCTACACGCCTGGCAAAGTATTAAACTTCAGAAGTTTCTTTGCAAACATGTGAATTATTGATAGACAATGAGAGCAACCCAATAGCAATGTCCTGACCTTCACTGAAATTGAGTTTTCCAAATGGCCTCATTCCTTCCCCTTAATTCCCTTCTCTCTGCCAAAAAGGGGGTCACCGTTACTTCATCCCGAAAAGCTTGACAACGTTATGATTAACGCTACAATGATTGGTATTATTTTTATTCGTATTTTAAGTCCCCGACGTGATGTAACGTGCTTCTGCCCAGGCCTCCAGAAGAAGGCACCATCACGTAACCAAGGTTACCATAAAACGTGCTCTGGCTCATGCTCTAGATTAACCTTGGGCAATTAATAAAATATCTCTATTATAAGAACAAAGTGAGCGAGAGAGACGTCTAACATGTATAGAAAACAGCAGCTTCAAGTAGGTCATCGGTTCAGATGTTTTTAGCTGCGTCCTGGAGTGATGAAGGGCAATATTGATTCTGGTTAACCAGGAGAGTGAAGGAGATGCACGGATCGCAGATCCCACGTTCTGGCCCTCTGCTCCCGTTCGCCGGGGATCCTGTCAGTCGCGTCTCGGTGCCACCGAGCATCGATTAGACGCGTCTGCGGAAACCACTGATCCTCTCGCCTTGTCATCCCGCATTTGCACCGACTTCCAAAAGCACATCGGCTCTGCCAATAACCCGGAGCTGAAGCGAAAGGTCGAAATCCCGTCGCCGTTCCACAGTTGCCACCCCTATCATTACCCTGGATCTCTAAATTTGAATTTATGGCTCAGATTCATTCCACAGATGAATGGGTTAACCTGAGGAGCTGAAGGTGGTGTAGCAGAGAGCACCGTTGCCTCAAAATCAGTAGACCCAAGTTCAAAGCCAAACTCCTTTTGCTGCGTCCTTGACCAATACTCTTAACCTGAGTTGATCTAATAAAAGCTACACAGCTGTATAAAATGGGTAAATTAGTCTAAGTAGCACGGTTTGCACATCCAATATTATCAGATGCTTTAGACTGGAGTCTCTGAGGAGTGAACAAATAATAATAATGAGTACAATTGGACTCCACTGAAATAGTAAAGTCCTTCGACCTTTCTTCCTGGACCATCGATGAGCTCAACAGATGCTACATCTTTATATCCCGGTGTTACGTGCCCCTGTCTTCTCATGCATGTGGCCATCATTATGGAAACTATTATCCGCATCGCCTCGTGTGGATCACGACGTCGGTCCCAGAGCACCTATTTGCACATGGTTTGGAAGCAGGGCGAATACCCGCAGGTGCACCATTTAAACCACGTTTCTTGAAGTTTCCATTTCGAGAACTTGTCAGTTAACTCTTTGGCTCTCAGATCACCATGTTGACCCCCCAGGGATTTTGGGATAATCTTCCATAAGTGTTACAACGTGCACATCTCGCCCCGCTGTCCTTCAGTTAAGACGCTGCTGTTTTTACGCATTAATCCCATTCAGCAAAGCGTCCCAAAAACTAACCTGACTTCACGGTCCAATTTTCTTCATGGACACAAATTGAAAAAGTTGTGTCTGTCAGTCCAGCTTGACTTGAGTTAACCGAGTTTATTAGAATTCATAGAAAGACAGAAAGGCCCTGTTGTAGATGTGGAAGAGATACCGAAGCAATCAGGAGTGCTGTGCGTGCCAGTAAGGGGTCAGTTCAATAGTTTAAATTGTTATTGATTTGATTTCTTTAAGAAAGAAATCATCCAAAAAACTTATATAACCTTCTTTTGATTAGACTGCAAAAGTTATGAAATGAGTAAAAGTTCCCCCCGAAATAATGGATTTGAATAGACCTACAACTCAAGCCCCTGTGACTGAACCGGGCCTGAAAGTGAGTGAGAAGTTTTCACAAAACCGCAGGATAAGCTGCAGAGGAGAATTTGTTGCCCCAAGAAGTTCAGCGGAGGGAAAATGGAGAAAATGTCTTTGCAGCGGCAAACTTCTTTCTCTGGAAGGGTAATTTCTCTGTCGCTGTGGGAAGTCTACGTGCCCCGACTAAATAAAGAGCACGCATGGTCATTTCCAACGCGACACGCCTGCGGATTATTTGCGCCACGACGAATTTCCACGAAACATGTGAAGCTGAACAGAGTAACGTAAATTTTGACTCCACCCCCAATGGCAACAACCGCCATCATTTATTCCATAATTTGCCTCGACGATATACAGTCCTCTCCTGATTTTACACTACCGGGTTACTTATGAGATTTAGCGGTTGGAGTCGTCACCCTGCAATGAAAGAACCATGCTTTAAACCCCACCCCTGCTGTGTCTGCTTACCCTGAATTGATACGGCAGAAATAAGCCAGCTGTATTGTCTAAATGCGCAAACAACTGTAAAGCAGCTTTAACCATCATAGACCTTCTTGGAGATTAACTAAGGCATTAGCTAAATAACTGAATAATTTGCGGAAATTAATACAGTCGACCGGTATCGTCCATCACGTCGGCCAAAGTGCGACGTCTTGCAGCCCTGCGGATTCCGCGAGGGTTTCGGTTGTGGTAAAATCTCCGCCTTGCATTAGGAAAAGTGTGTGTGTGTGTGGGGGGGCGTTGCTTCCGTCATGTCAAACAACAGCTTTGTTTAATTCATTAACACCTGGGTCAGGCGAGGCAGACCTGAAATCCATCACCCCCTGCTTTAATTCTGCATATGCTCTGGTGATGGATGGACCAGGTCCCTCTAATGGTTATAAATGCGTCAGCAGCCTTAATCACCAACAAACCCAAATGGTTGCTAAGCCAGATATGATTAGTCAGGACGTGGAAAGGTCATCTCGCGCTCTCAATTCCATTTTGTAATTGAAAAACAAATGTTGTACCCAATACATTAATAAATAAATCAAATCACAGGGAATAAATAAATCAGAGGTGGAAACGAAATAAATTGTGATGTGTGGCGACATAAACAATCAGTGCATGAGCTCTGAGTCCTCCTGACAAGGATGCAACCCTAAAGTGTATGGAAATTTCCAAACCGCATCGAATTATGGGTGGACAACGCAGCCTTCTTGGCGTACGATCGCCTTATTTGTCCTGGTGACCCTAGAACGACAGGCATCTTCTGGTGATCTCTAACTTTGGGCCCTAAACACTTCCATTGCACTTTGGACTTCTTGTGTGAACATCACATTGCTTCCCCCCCCCCACCAAAGTAAAAGTTTGGGAAAGCTGAAGGAAGAAAAGACGACCACCACCGGCAAGCATGGATTCCACCGAATCAAAAATGAGCACTCTCAGCATTAAGGATCCCAACATAGAAGTCTCTGATTTTAGGTAAGAACCTAGATTTTTTTTGTTAGTTGGTCACTCGTGATTTTGTTGAGGAATGTAGACAGGAGGTCAATGGAGTCGTAGGCTTTGTCGTCAGTGAACGTCACTAAACGTCGGGCAATTGACGTGGGTAGCTTACACGTGGACCCTACACGAGCAAGATGTTGCCCACAGCAGTTTTGGATCTTCCTTACATCCATGTGAAAATCAGGCAAAAATACAAAGGATGAGGCTCAATCATAACAAAATAAATGAGTAAATGTGAAGAGCAGCACAGAGGAAAAATGATTCTGTTGTTACGTTACATTTTTATGCAAAAAAACCAATAACCGTAACTCGCCCATGATTTGTGGACCGTCAGACTTTGACATGACTATTTTTCATGCGTCTAGACTGCTGCACACTTGTTTCCATTTTTCATCCCATTCTGCACTACTATAATATGCCAGGTAATAATATTTACTTTAACTGTGATTACCATATGTTTTTTAACTTCAGTATTTGTATCCGTTTCCATCTCTGTTAGATGTTTGTCAGCCAAACTTCCCTCTGGGGATTTTTGCTCATCAACATTGTCCAAATCTAAAAGGGTGGTTATGAGTTCAGCTGCTCTGACAGTCCTGTGGGAGGAGGGGAAATTTCTCCACAACTGATAACACAGGCTGTACAATACCCTTTTGCCCACATGAGCTCATAGCCCAAAAACTGTCCCATAGCCCACCAAATGACCCATCACCTGATGGTCGGCCATCCAGCAGGCCTGCGACCGACCCATCATCTGACAGCCATCCAGTAGCCCACCAGCTGACCCATCACATGACGGTTGGCCGTCCAGTAGCTCTGCAACTGACCCATCACCCAACAGCCATCCAGTGGCCCACCAGCTGACCCATTACAGGATAGCTGCCCAGGAGCGCTCCAACTGACCCCTGACTTATTTACCTGCACTGGTCATGAACTCGACCTGCTGGGCTTAATCTGCAACGATTTGAGCCCAGGTGATGGGGGTCTATTTGGCCAAGAGCACCTTCTGCTACCCTATACCACCAACGGTATGAACAAGCACCAGCAAAAATACCATATTTGCAGTATAGCATGTCCATGGGCAATGCTGTCATTCGTAAATCTTCCTTAATATCTCATTTCGGTGCTGGAATGTAATTCCATCTAAGCTCATTGTAAAAGCACTTTTTCTAATTTTCTCGTCCGAGGCCGGACAATAATAATACAGGATTGACGGGGGGCTGATTAATCGCTCGGGCTTTGCAGGCAAAGGATTAACCTGGGGGGGGCTATGCTGCCGGGATATTTACAGATGGAAAAAAATAATAGAAGCCGTCTCAGAGCCGTCTTGGTGCCAGACGGGCTCTAGAGGTCAATCCAAAGGTCACGGGCACCAAGTTTGATCTCCGTCAAAGACATGTCGGACGGCGGAGCCACTGTTGGCTCTACGACAAGTCACGTCTTCCACTTACGTGCCCGTCTGCAAGGTGTACAGAACACGTGGAAATTTCCTTGAACCGACACACAAGAGGAAATAAGGAACAAGAAAACAATTTGAATTATGTGTAGCACCGCGTACGGGGTGTGGCAGGCTTAAGATTAATTTGTTATCGTGCCTGATTATTGGGAGGCCCAGAGGAAATGTAGATTCAAGACCGAGCAGCCGGGGCCGCGCAAATGAAATTTCCATCTTAATCGCAGGGAGGCGTTCCGTCGGAAGTACCGAATAGGTTTGTCATCACGAGCGCGTCACGCGGGGGGAATGCCGATGAGGGGCGAGCCGGCCACGTCCGGGCGCAGCGTCGCAATGAGCAGCTTGCGCCAGTAGAAGATGGACAGATGCCCGTGAATCTGGTTAAAATGGAGGGAAGAAGACTTATTTGTTGGGCACAAGACTTTTCAGATTCTCTTTTTGGCTGGACTTACATGACCCGATTCACGGGCTACTACAGGAGTTTTATCTCGTCGACAATCTATCATCAACACCCCTGCAGGAATGAGAACTTTACATCAAAGTCAAACACATCGACTGGTCCTCCCACTCACGGTTCAGCATTTTTAACCTCGGACAAATTTAATAGGGTAAACGGAGTAAAGTGGGAATCGTGTTGCTTCGGCGCTTAAGCAGCGCTGCTTGCTTGCTCACTGATATAGGAATAAAAAGGTAAATGAGATGGAATGGCGGTTGCAAATGATGGATGCAGGTTCACATTCTCAGTCTTGCTGCGGTGCCCATAGTCAACGTACTTACCCAATTGGTCGAAATGTTGGTTGGACTCCAGCTCATTCTGTGTAGTTATGTTGTCATCCTGGTTTTGTGAGCTTTTTTGTCTCCAGGGACTCCAGCTTCCTGCCACAGTCCAAAGGTGTGTAAGTGGCAGCTGTGCACCTGTAAATGGCCTGTAGTTCATGACTGTGCGGGTTACCTTCTATGGGGTAGTTTAGTGTAGCGCATGGCATTGCTTGTCATCCTGAACAAAGGCATCACCCAGATATGAGTTAATAAATATGCTGTCATATAATAAACTTAAATAATAAAATTTGATGGATTTGTGATATTTTAGCCACAGAGTTAATGTCAGCTGTATTAATTTTTAGCAACAGCCAAGTAGAGTGTAAAAGGGCCACTACTTCGTTCTGTTCTCAGAACCCATCTGTTACGCCTGTTCTGATCTTGCAGGAACTCAATTTTTGTTTTTCTTTTTATTATTAACTTGATGTCTTGCCCTCCAGTGAAGTGACCCCCACCCCCCAGGTGGCTCCAGGATGGGGTCCAGATCACTGTAGCCCTGACCACGAGAGGCAGTTAATTTGGTTTAGACCTGAAGCTGTCGTCATCGACCGGATTTTCACTTCTGCACCATTAGCTGGCAAGATTCTTTTAGGATGACCGTAGCTGACTTTACTCTTGGCAGCTGAATTTATTTTTAAATAAAGTCCAAATCATCGTCTGACGCTTCAGATGTGCTCATTTTAGTCTGCACTGTTGATAAAAAACAGATTGTTGGAAATGTAAACAGTTCCAAAACATCTAACATCTTTTATAGTTTGTACAGATTGGCAACATCTGTAGAAACTGATCACCACCACCACCACCACTCTTCCGTGCATCATCACTACTGAATGTTTGCACTGATTTTCTGTTACCCTCTTATCCAATCCATCATCTTGCCTATTTATCCATTCCCATTTGCAATGTCGGTTCATCCACTTGTCCATCCAGTTCATCTGCGCAGTCCTGCATCATCATGGTCGTCCCTGGTTCAGGATGAACAACATTCTCTTCTCCTGCGCATCTGCATAAGTGCACATTGGCAAACCGAACCTTGAACTGGCAGCAAAGCAGCAGGTCTGTGGAATGGATTTCGATGTTAACGGAAAATACATACTCCGCTGGGGACTTTATTCGCGCACCCGAAAGCACACGAAACAAAACTACGGCTTCTCATTGTAAACCCTTCGTTTGAAACCATAAGGGCTAAAGGCTGGGGTTACGTTCATATCTTGATGCGTAAAATGTCGAACAGCGGTCTCCCACGGGGTCTGCAGCCCGGAACCCGCAGGCCATTTTGGTTTTTGGTTCACCTCAGCCCTTAATTGTTTTTTCAAAGTAATTATTCAGCTACAAAGTCACTTCACCTGCTTTTTCAGGTGGAAATTCAGCGATAATTAAAATGTGCTCTGCAACCTGTCAGCACGGGGGGCTTCCGGCCCCTGGGGTGGGTTCACAAAGCGAGCCTGCCGAGTTAAACAGGAAAACGTGCAGAAAAATCGGCAGCGTCCGGCACAGGCAGCTTCAGGACCATTTCAGCAGGAAAACCGCCTCTGAGATTTTTATTAAAGTTACCTGGCGCTTAAGGCACTCTCACCCTGTTCTACATCATGATAAGGAGCACTACAAAGACTAGAAGATTCTAAGTTTAAATAGACAAATATATTCTCTCCAAAAAAAAAAAAAAAAAAAAAAAAAAAATCTAAGCTGTTAACATCCGCATGAGTGTGATCCAGTATTGACAACTACAGCTGTTCAATAATGGCCTTTCAGAAAAGGTATTTATTGTGCCAAGAATGAGATCCTCTTCATTTGAGTTCACCTTGACTTTCAACATTTTAATCAGTAACTTAATAAAATACCCCCTTGGCACAACTTTGCATTATTCTTACTACATGCATGTACATTTAAGTCACGGGGGAAACATCACACCATAAAGCAAGTTAACTATGTACGTTAAGCAGATGGTACAAGAACAGGAGAAATGCCAGAAGAGTGAGGGGAAAATGTTTGGTTTTCATTCATTTATATGATTCCTGCTTCCTAGTGACATCATAATCCAGACTGATGGGTCTCAGCTGCATGGACACTTCAAAGCCAGCATCTGTTCCAGTGCCCATTGCAAGAATTCCAATATTAAAACTAAAGATCCAGATTCTTTTCTGACACAGCCAATTGCTTATTTTATTAACTTTCAGCCAAAGTAGGCAGCAATGGACTACATTTGACTAAACATTAAAAGTTCTGCACAAGCAAACAGTGGACAAATGCCACTGCAGTTCCTTGCAGAATACACAGCTGACTAAAAACCCAGGTTTTAGACAAAATCTGGAGTCACAGACATCATCCTTATTCCCCCCCAAATGAATTGTTACAAGCCCTTTTTTGGGCTTTGTAAAGACTAGGGGTCAATGGAGCTGCAGATAAATGGGTTTAAAAGGGTTACCATCCAGATAAGGCAGCAGAAACCAAACCAAGGGATGTTTGCAGAAAGGTTTTATTGTAAGAAAGGTTAGCAATTTATAGTGAATATTTACACCCAAGTGAGGCTTAAAGGTGTCACAAGTGAAAAACTATATATACTGTGTGTGAGTCAAAGATCAAATGTTCACCTTAAACCTGGGGGGGGAAAAAAAAAAAAAAAAAAAAGTTGCAAAGCCAAAAGAAAGGCTTCCATGTCTGATCTAAACTACCCACCAAAATACACAAGTAGGAATAGGACACCACACACACAAAATCAAACTCCCAACTCCTCATGTGGGGTTCTTTGGCTCTTGAAGGCACAGGAGGTGGCAACACCCAACAGGTAGATTTGAGGTGTCCACAGGCCTAACTGGAGAACAGGGAAGAGTCAAACACACCCCAAGCTGGGCTGATACATTAACTGTTTGTGTGTTATTGCAGTGGTCAGTATGTTAGCTTTAACCATTAAAGCTAAACTGTGATTATAATAAGTTGTGTTATATTCTCGGTCTGTGACAAAGCAGCTCAGCTTCGGCAGCTGGAAGAAACATACTCCTTCTGTCAAAACAGTTCCACCAATTCAGTGGGTGCACACACTTAGTTGGCTCTATTCCCACATCACACACACTTAGCATCCCCTACTGTTCTGTAAAAACACAATGCACACATATTACTCACCCATCAGCAGCATGTACTGTACCTTTACCTACATGTCCTTATATACCACCTGTCTCTGTATTGCACGCGCTCAGATGAAGCCGAATGGGAAAACTCACTGCTGGGGGGGGTTTCTTACCAGCTTGTCTTGAATTAATCACTGTATTTTTTATTAGAGTTCATTGTAAAATCAGAGTAAATCATATTCAGACATGAATCAGCCAAATTCACTGACATACAGCCTAAGTTATTTTGTGCTATGTTCCTGTCCATGTTTACTAAATACAAGTCTGTATTACTGCCCTCCTCCCCCCTTTGTGTGTAAAGTGGTTCTTTCCTTCTTAAAGGCAAAAGGGTGGCTGTTTAAAGGGCCCACTTGGTCTTTTGTAGGCCAGTGATGTGGTGTCTGTAGTGTAAACATGTGAAATGGAGGTTCCATTTAAAGTGCTGATGATAGTACTGGTTTCTTTTATTACTGAATGATTCTGGCACTTTAATAAACATTTTTTGCACCTAAACACCTGTTCCCACTCATAATCGGTTAAAGGAAACCTCTAGAGGGGCTGCGACCAGCCCTGAGGAAGATGTGAGCCATGACTCCATCACGTTTACTGCTTGTTACAACCTGACTCCACGTGATGTTCACGTCGCTGTTACGCAAGGAGATGTTATGGAAATTATAGTATTGGTTGTCACAAGGGGAAAGCATTGCTTTTCTTGGCTTTTTTCTGCTTTTTTGGCCCTTTACAGCAAAAACATCTGATGACTTTCCAATCTGCATCCATCACAACGTTTGTTTTTTGTCCGGTAAAAGCGATGAGTGACTCTTATTCACAGTAGTTTTGATCTGCAGTATATGTTGCCATGGAAATGAACCTTTTATTCCAAAAATCTTATTAGGAGTACAAAAAAAAAAGATTGGGGAAAAAATAGCTGTTAAGAATTAAAATGTGAGCAGTATAATAGCACTGTTTATGGTGAAGGACCTGTTTCTCAACAGAAATTTCTGACCATCAATAAAATATACTTCAAAATAAAATTGTGCTGAGCAAACTTAAGCGCTTTAAACTTTAATATGAATCTGATCGAGACTCCCAACAGGACAGAAATGAAAGTCAACGGTGATCTTTGTTAACCGCAGAGGTTTAAAATACAGGAGCTGCATCCGTAAATGTTGGAACTTCGGCAGCCAAAAAACCAAAGGGTCTTTCCTGTCGTTCAAAAGATTCAAATTCCGATACCCCCCCCCCCCCCCGTTTTGACATGAAGATGTATGTTTCATCCTTGCGTGTGTTCGCTCATGAAATATAATAAACACACATCCGCCTAATGACCCCCCCTCCTTACAAGTAGGATGATTTGTATTTGACTGATGTTTTTTTGCTGGTAATGAGCCGACTTGACTGACATCCGAATTTTTTTTTTTTTTTGTCGAATTATTGTCATTAAAGATGCTAAATGCTATAAGCGCGCACAGAGCATCACCGCATGCCCCAAGGCAACTTCCTGCATAATTGCAATGACAGGCAGCCGACTCGGAGCAGAATGAGGAGCCGGCACGTTTCGTTCGCTTTCTAATGGCGCTCGGCTGTTTAACGTTAAATCGCGTCTGCTGGACGTACGGTGCGAACGGAAGCCGGCAGCGGGTAGTGCAGCCGCATGGCTGGTGAAGGTAGTAGGTTCAAACCCCTATCCTGTAAAACCCGTGACCCCTCTGGGTAGCTGCAGTAAAAATGACCCTGCGGTATAAATGGGTAAATGACTGTAGCGCTGTGTTATTGGCGATTTATGTTTTCGCTGTATCCACCGATATTTTACACAACAGAATTTTCTTTTTTTAGTCACCCTATGTCATCCTTTGTCCTGACACCTTTGTCCAAAGCATCTTACAGTGTTTCATAACTTTACTCTGAGTTACTCATTTACACAGCGGGGCATTTTTACTTCATAGCCTGGAAAACAGTGATTGTGGGTTTGGCTCTGGACCTCCACAACCCAGATGAGGATTAAACTGATGTGTGGATGGATGGTGTAAATTCAGTACTGATGCCTTGTTCGGCGTTACTACAGAAGGAGTAGGATTCTAGCTACATGTGATCCTATTACAGGTGCAACCCTAGCTACAATGCCACCTGCTGCCCAGTAAACAGCGGTTTGTAGAAATGTTCTCAGCGGTTGTAAACAAACCTTCCCTTCCCAGCCCTGATTCCACACACACACACACACACACACACACACACACACACACACACACTGGCTAAATAGTACATATACCCACCCGTCACTGACATTCCTACCACCTTTGGACAAACGGTTTATTACGGTGAGGCTGTTGCCACATTCCCACTGAAGGGACCCTGCCTTCCACTCCTCTCTCCGCTGGAGTCACAGTTCGACCGCACCGCTGCTCTATATCACCTAACAGATGCTTCCCGCGTCTCCGCAGCCACCCGTTTGATTCCGTACTCAGAGCCACTCCTGTCTTCTTATTTGCAGCTTGTCACTTCTGGCAGGTTCTTCCCTCCACCAGCTTTACTGTCACCACATCTTTAGATGTGCCTGATGAGTAAAAGGCAGGTTCCAGTGCCCACAACAGTAAATGCTGTACATATAAATAATAAACAAATAACCTCAGAAACAAGAAGAAAATGTGATTCTGAGGCACTAGGTAGTGTAGCAGTTAAAATCTTGAAGTGAGAAAAACTGGGTTAGACTCCCTGTTCCTACAGTACAGGAACTGTGAGGGAAGGACTCTTTGTGAACCAGTACAGTAAAAATTATCCAGTTGTATACCTGGGTAAATCAGTGTAAGCCAATAAACACATCTCAGTGTTTATATTGACAATGATAAACATCCATCCATCCATCCATCCATCCATTTATCTAACTGCTTATCCTCCGTATGGTTACTGCGGTTAAATACTGAAAGAATAAATTGAAATAATTTATATTGCATATGCATGAAAAGAAACATTTTAAAAACACTATTTGAGGCTTCAGGTAGTGTGGTAATCTGAGTTGTTCCCTTGCAGTCAAAGGAGCTGGGTTCAAACCCCTGTAGCAGCCTGGCTGAGGTACTTGCCCTGAGCAGACACAATAAAAATTGCTCTGTTCTTTTAAAAGGTAACTAAATTTACAATCTCCTTTGTGTATGAGATATGATGTTAAAACACATTGTATAATGTAACAAATAACAAATAAAAACCTTCTAAACATGTTTAACTGGGCAACTCATTGTGCTGTACAGGTCCTGTTAATATTTAATGAAACTCATGGCATTAAAAATGTGGATGTTGGGTTAAAGGGGTGCTTCTCAAATGGTTGCCAGTGAACTGGTCGCTGACATCAGGGCAAACTGAACTTACTGGAGCAGCCAGGGGAAGGCGCCCCGGAGTGACCCACTGCGTGTTTGCGAACGGGCTCTACAAGCACGCTCCAGCTCACCTGTAGCACCTGAAACTCCCAAGCGAGCTACAGGCTCGGCTGGAGGTATTTATAGTTAGTCTGGCTCGCTTGCTCCGGGTGTCTTTTCCAGCAAAGTTTTTCCACATTTCTTCCTACAGACCCATCACAGATACGCCTGCGAGCTAGAAAAAGACACTGAGAAAGTGGCCCTGTGGGCGTGCGGACTGCGTGGAGCAATAGCGCCCGCCGCCGTCCCTGCCGCATCTGATGGAAGTGTTGTCACAGCACCTTGTGGCGGGCTAACAGAAGGATGCTGCATCACACACAGATTTAACACACTTTGTTCAGCCCACACCCTCAGCGCTTGCCGACTAATGGGAGCGTGGTGTTTTTCTGACTGTGGGCCAGTCAGTAGCTGCATCTCATGAGCTGGGACAGTATCTTCACGGTCTTGAAACATCCTTTTGGCTTGGGGTGTAGTTCCATGACCCCGGTCAAGAGATACCCCAGGATTTTTGGTACGGATGCCATTTTGGGGCGTGGCATCTAATATAGAGATGAATGCATACAGTTACCGGCGCATCACGGGTCAGAAAAGGAATGGGGGGGCAAGATAAAACGTAAAACCAAATTACACTGCATATCAGCCTTTAAACTTTTTAATTTTACCACATTTTAGTATTGTGCTGTACCCTGCTGTACCTCAGTGCCCAAACTGGCCCGTTCGTCCTCATTCTGATCAATTAACTGGGAACTGCCTGCTGGCTTGTGTGTGTGTATGTGTGTTTGAGAGAGAGAAAGAGAGTGGGACAGGGCATCAGCATCATGCTTGTGCCATTCGGTCCAGGATGTTTCCGAGGCTGCTGTGCCATCATGCCTCAATTATTTTTTTAAATGCATTTAAGCGCAGTTCCACATTTGTACCACCTACGCCGCACTGCAGCCGGGGATCTTGTCGGATTGTTCTAGAACAGGAGGATAGAAAAGCGGAAGGGAAATGCTATAAAAAACAACGAATGGGGCTATCGCTTGACGTGGGAAACACCGACACTGCTCGCTGGGCAAAACCTTCTAACGTTGGCAGCATTGATACGTTTTTTTTTTTTTTGGTGGGGAACAAAAAACAAGGATTACAGCAAACAACCCGAATGCACGTGTATAGTCTTGTGTGCTAATAAAAATATACTCCAACTGTGCTTATTTCCCATGAGGGATGAATTATACAGTTTCAAGCTGTGCAATTAGTTGCTGGTTTGTGCTTAACAGCAATGAAGAAAAAAGGAAATGTGTATTTAATGATGAACTTTGATTTATGCTGAGGTCAGTGGGCCATTTAAACCAAAACAAAGGAGGCAACTGAGCAATTTCTACCGCTGTCATGAGGCCAAAAACATATTTTGCAGAGAGAATATATATATATATATATTTATTTATTAGTCTGATTGTTGGTTTTATTTTTGTACTTGTATCCACTGAATTTATCTGTAGTAAAAGATTAAATTGTTAACCGATGCATTTTGCTGTACTGTATACAGTAGTACTGACACCGTATGGTCAAAAGTGTGTGGATCCTCCCCCTTCCATAAACTGAACTGAGCTGTTTCAGCTGCACCCACGCAGCATGCAAACACATTCCTAGACAACTGTGTGCCCACAGTTTGGGTGGGGAGGCTGCTTTCCTGCTCCAGCATGACTGTTCCCCCGTGTAAGTTCCATAAAAAGACGGTTTGCCCAGGTTGGCATGGAAAGAACTTGGTGGCTGCACAGAGCCTTGACCTCAACTGAACCACTGAACACCTTTGGGATGAACTGGAATGCAGACCGCAAGCCAGGCCTTCTCGCCCGTTTTCACTGATGCGCCAGTGGCTGAATGGGCACAAATTCACAAATCTGATGGAAAGCCTTCACAGGAGATGGAGGCTGTTATAGCAGCAAATGGGGGGACAAATCCATATCAATGCCCATGGGTTTGGAATGGGATGCTCTGTGTCCACACACCTTTGGCCGTATTGTGCATATTGTATACGCTCTACTGTATGTACAGTACTCACATTCTGAGTCCTTTACTGAAAAAGCAGTTACAAATCCTTATGTTTGAGAAGGTGGTGGCATTAGAGAGCAGGGCTGCTATAGTAAAACCTGTGGTTGAAGTGGTATTACAGTATAGTGCTGTGGAGATCTTGCAATGTAGGACTTTATGCTTTTGTGTTTCCGTAGGCCCCACCTCTGCATTTAAGGTACAACGGTGAGGCCCAGAGCAAAACTGTGAAGTGTGAGTCAACGTAAGATTTCACGACCACCTGCAACTGAAGCCAAAATCCACCTGTAATATTCAATTGGCCAAAAACATTTTCTAGGGGTAGCAGCCTCTTCAGAAGCACACCCAGGCCTGAAAACAGTTGCTGCCTTTTGAGTTCGAAGCTGGCGCTCATTAAGTTCCGTGTGTAAAAACTACAGAAAGCCAGGCCACTGGCGCTAAACAGTCATGTGTCAAATAAATCTGCAGCTGTGATGAATAGCACAGCACTTGAAGCAAAATCACTGCCTGTGAAGCGCTGGTCCTGGGCGCTGCTCACCGAGTGAAGTAGGCTTCAGCCAAATGTCCCAGGTCGGCTTTTTTTTCTATTTCCCCCCACTTGTGGAGCGTAATTTGAGGGTCTGGCACTCAGGACCGGAGAGAAATGGTCAGCAGGGTTGCGGGGCTGGCGGCTGAACCTCCGGAGTTGGTGGCACAGTCAGGCTGTGACGGGAGAAAAAATAAAAGCCATTATTTGTTGCTTGTTTCTTTGCTTTTCTAGGAATTAATCTGACTTCCATGTTAACGGATGGAGGTCGCAGGCCGCAGGAAGCAAAGTGTTGCAAAATTAGCATAAATCCTCATGCGAAAGCAGAGTATTTTTTATAGCGATGCTTTTTGTATTTGTTATCCAGGTGGACGTTTTCCACGGCAGTTCTGGTTAAATACTTTGCTCAGAGGTATGGCCACAGTATCACCCGCAGGGATGAAATCCAAATGCATCGAATCTGCTGCCTGCTTGAGTTCGTCTTGAGGCTCCCATCCCCAGTCCTGGCCCCGGGCGTCTCTCATTCGGGCTTAAACTTTAGATCAATTTCCCGTGAACTGCTCTCCACAGCTATAAGATGGCGGCCGAGGAAGACTGTTTGAGTACGTTTTGGCAGAACGCACCTCGGCACCCTCTGTCGATGGGTCCCACGCGGCGCCCCCTGGCCGCCGTACTGGGTAGTGCCTGAAGCTCGGAGTGCAGGTCAACAGGCCCGGCGGCCTCTCACCGTGCCAGACAGGTCAACCAAAACGCACCGCAACTGCATCTTGCTGCAGCTGGATCACGCCCGATATGGAACTGCGATGTCGGCGTTTCCGCTGCCTTCGCGCAGCGGGGAACTCGCAAACATATAATTTATTGTTCAAATAAAGAAAGTGTTTTCCTTTGTTGCGCCGATCACATCTGCTCCCTATAATGGAATATTCAGATTACTGTTGTAATGGTCTTTATTACTCTTCTATCCCACCAGTTTATCTCTGCAGCAAAGTAATGATATTGTGTAGCCGAAATTGCACAGTAAATCTGAAAACAACAGAATGACCCAAAATGTTAAAAACGCTCACACTGAAAGGCTAAGATAACAGACAGACATGTAATTGCATTTCAGTAGAGGAGAAATGGCTGAACATTTCATTGCTTTGAATTACTCATAATAATCCCATCACACGAGGACGGAGTAGATTGTAACTTTGTAATTAAACCCGCGGAGCGTGACCGCGGGGTGCGATAACTGTGAAGCATTGTGAGCGGTTTACTGTATGACCGTCGCCCGCCAAGAAGCCGTCGCAGGGGCGACGGGGCGACGTCCGAATGACCCGCGTGAAAAGTTAGGCGGAAGATGAGGGCAGGGCCTTCGGAAAACACGCAAATTCCGAGGAGGCCAAATCGGGATCGAAGGATCGTCGGATGTATTTCGAAAAATAATAATACCGTAAATGTCGGTGAGAATCGACTGCACGGGAACGGCTTTCCGAACCCCTGAGACGTAAAAACTGAGACTTCTTGGGCTGCAGGTCGAAGCCGAGTTCGAAAAAGTCGTCAGCGTCGCCAGGCTTCAAAAGCGGGATTAAACCCTCGAGTTGATTCAGCATCCAGAGGGCGCACAGTCCTCTGTGGCCGTAGGGCCACCGCGAACACCATCGGTGTGGCCTGGCACGCATTAATTCATATCCGCTATGAAGGATCCCAGACGATAAAAGCGGACCTCACGCCGACGTTGATAGAGAAAGAAAAAAAAAATCCCGCTTCTGCTTTGTCCCTTTGCTTTTGGCAGCCATCCCTCAGACACCGGCGGGATTAAAATTATGCAGGAAATAAATACATTTCTGTTGAGAAACAAAACATTTTACGCGGCTGCGGTGCAGAAAGACGGCATTCGCTTAATCACTTAAAGGCAGTAATGTATTGTCTCTCAGTGTGTTTATGAAATATTAATTTCTATCTTTCTCATATCTCTGCTTGGCTGATTCTTACAGATATTTCCATCATCCTGCTAATTTGTCATTAGCTCTGCTAATGCCGCTTTAATAATTTCCCACTTAAAGTGACAGCAGTGTAAAGCGGACCGGGGACGGTGAGCGGTTGCTGCCCGTCGGGCCGAGCCGTACCCTCCTTTCAGCACGCCTTTCAGGTTCTGTTGCCGCCCCCGGTGGTGCCCTGTCTCTGGCAGAGCCACGAGTAGCGCGTCTGGCACGTGTTTGGCGTGCGCCCCCTGGCCCCCTTTTACAGGGCGGGCTTGGAGCAAATCTGTCTATTGATCAGCTCAATCGATTAAATAGTCAGGTAATATGATGGCCCTGGGTTCAAATCCCACTGCTTCGGGGGATTTGAACCCAACTCATAAAAGAAAAATGTTAAATAATATATTTTTTTTTTTTTTTTTTTCATAAATGATCGTCTTGAAAGGAGGCCTCGGACCCTCTGTATTTATATTTTATTTTACACCTATTTTACACTATAAATTTTCCGCATCTTCGAGATGTCACACGCATTTACATTCAGCAAATCGGAATGATTTAAAATGTGTCTTTGCGTGCGGTTAACAGCGTGTGGGCTGGCGCATCTGGTGAGAACCCCAGTGCGATCTGTTGTGCTTGCGTGAAGTTTTCCAGGAGGTGGAGAAGCTGGAGAGCAGCGTTGGGTGCGAGAGACGGGGTGCCGCGGGCAGCTGCGACGCCGGATCCGTTTTGTCCTTCGTGACGGTTGCACCCTGACGGGGCCACCAACACCGGGGGGCGATTCTGTGCAATCAGTCCTATGGCACCTACAACATTATCCTCTGGGTGAAATGAACGCTGAAATATTGGATTTCTGTGTTCATTTCGGGAGCTTTTCCGGGCGCCGAATGCGCGCGCTCAGAGTCATTATCGACCCGTTAAAAGGAAAAGGGCCTGACATTCGCTCAGGCGACCATATTGATGTGTTGGATGGGAGAGAGATGAGGAGGCTGGGGGGGTCCACCTGCTCCTAAGGGCCTTACGATAGAAAAAATACTGAAGCATAAAAATTAAAGGAAAATATTAAAGCACATCTCTATATTGGAGAATGCAAATGAGCAACATGCTTATATTATAGCAACCATGTACGTGACAAATAAATTCTTTTGATCTTTGGTTATAATATGCAAAAATTCTTCTCAACAACATGTATGAGAATACACTGCCTGGCCAAAAAAATAGTCACCACCTGGACTGAACTTGGTGTTATGATGTGTGGTTGCTTCAGTTGGTTAGGTCTAGGTTCAGCAACGTTACGTGGCCAAAAAATGAGGTGAGCTGACTACCTGAATATACTGAATGAGCAGGTTTTTCCATCAATGGATTTTTTCTTCATATTCCAAGATGGCAGTGCCAGGATTCATGGGGGAGCATGACAGAGACATCATTTCCACACGTGGATTGGCCAACACAGATTCCAGACCTTAACCCCATTGAGAATCTTTAGGATGTATTGGAGAAGACTTCATGCAGCTAAAGGTGGTCCAACCAAATATTAGAGTGTGTGACTTTTTTTGGCCATGCAGTGTATATTGATGCACTGCAATTTAAGGAAACGCAGACCTGAACGTATGGACTAATGTAAGCGTGATGCCTTGCATAAGTCACACGATGCAGAAATTCTGTTGTTTGCAGTGTAAAAAGCTTAACAGAATGATAATATATTTTGCACCCTATCAATGCACATATATTTAAACCTATTTATAGGTACAGTGGGCTTAAATGTGTGCAATGATGGAAATAAATGACAAGGTTTTCTTACTATATTGAACAAAAATTCTGCTCTTCAACATGCAAACAATGAATTTCTCAAGATGCTGTAAAATATATTTTTATGCTGAGCATAATTTTAAGTCCTTTCTGTCCCTGTTACTGCCGTCAGTTTGTGTTACGGTCGCGTGATGTGGATATTTATGTTTAATTAAAGTTTTCGGGTCGGCAGTCACGGTGAAATATTTTGTTTTTGGGTGATGGCCAGGGGGGAGGTCACCGTATGTGATGGGCGATCGGTGGTGAGCAGGGGGCGCTCAGGAGGTCCAGCAGCTGGGTCCATGCTTATAGACAGAGCAGCAAGTCATAGGTCACAGGGATGCTTTTCTGCCACATTTACACTCACACCCGCAGCTCAGTCGCATCGCATCTGCTAATGTCAATATTTACACAGCGGCCAAGCGTCTCGCTTCCTTGTAAGAACGTTTTCCCACCAGATTTATGATATCTGAGGAATCGTACATTTCGCGCAATCTGTGTGGCTCTTATCTGTTTCCCGTATTCAGCTTTATAATCTAAACATTTCTGCCTTGCAGGCTGTGAGAGTAAGGCTTTCTGCTATAAATTCATTTTGAAAGATCAGCCTTTGGTTTTTTCCTTTTTTTCTACAGTGTGTCTGAAAGCGGTGCTGCATTTATCATAGCAGTCAAAAGGCACAAAACAGGCAAAAGCTGCAGCTTTCCCCACCAAAACAGAATTTTGGACAATCATTTGGTAGGGAAATTATTTTTTTTTCAGTCTCCATTGAATATTAGCATTGTTTATTAGATGGTGAAGGACCACTGTGGTGTTCAGAAAGTGCAAAGACCACAAAAGATGCTTATTTTATGAGTAGATATCCATCCATCCGTCCATCGTCATTAATTGCTTTATCCTGGTCAGGGTGGCAGTGGTCCAGAGTCGGTCCATGAACATTTGGGTGCTAGACTATGAATCTACACTTTAGGTGGAACACCAGTCCTTCTCAGGCTGGCCACACACATACACACATACCAGGGGCAATTTATAAAAGCTTTTGTCATTCATCTTCATGAAGGGTTTTTTTCCTGTGGCCAGCGGAGTTTCGGTTTGGGTGGGATTGGGTTCGACTGAGAACACTGTTGCAAGGGATCAAAGAAAGTGTGTCAACAAAAGAAACATGACCTTTGGGTCATAAAGTTGCCTAAATCCCAACTCCTGTAGTTCTTCTTCTGGACATTCTCCAGGTTGTGACTCCTTCTCCCATCCTGCCAGACTACAAGCCAAAGCCAGTGGCTCATCTGAAAGCCGATAAAGGCCCATCTAAGCAGAAAAATATAACTGGACACCGGTGGGGAGTCACACACCATTACACTGAAACAAGAGAGGATGGCAGCGTAGAGGAGGTTGCCCACTCACATCTGTGAGACGATGCTTCGGAAAGCGGAGCTCAGATGGTGCTTAATGTGCGTCTTTCATATTCCAGGAGTCCATCAGCCAGCCAGCTGTGTAGAAACACGCAAGGCTGAGACTGCAGCCAGTTTGGAACAAAGGGAGAAAAGGGCCTTGTATGTTTTTAACAGATTCCCATGCAAGTGCTCATGTTTTTATGTTCCAAATCATAGCATTTTCTGAATCTGTAATGCAGATGACATACCTGGCATTTTCATGTACAAAGAGCCATTTGTTGTCACACATCTTTACACAGCATGTAGAAAAGCATAATAAAACAAAGTTCCTCAGAATGGGGGCGGGGGGTGGCATTTATAATAATAAGTGATAAGATAATACGGTAGTTCAGTTTCCTGTCTCGTTTCTCATACTGCTATAAAATAATGTAGATATGAAATAATTAAAATAAATATATATACTTTAGGTATATTTATATAAAGTGTGCATATACAGTATATGGGATTTAGTTCCTGTCCGTAATGAATTTTAAGGTAAGATAGGCTAGGCTAGGCTATGGTGTTTTGTAGGTGTTATGGCGTGGGTTGGTGCAAGCAATCACGAGATACCACAGTATTAAGTATAAGTTCTGTTGAACTCTTTACTGAATGTTGTTTCTGACAGTGTGTTCCTGTTAGCTGGTAGCTATCGCTAAAGACTACCGATTGGCAGTAAACAAAAACGGAACAAAATTGCCACAATTCAAAATAAACAAAATGAACAAACTACAATGTTTTAGAAAGACTACAATGGCAGGCGTTCACAAGGGGCAGCGGAAACTGAGCACTGACAGGAAGTCCGGGTAGGAACTAAATCCCGTCCGCGATTGGTTCCTATGGCAATCAGTCAAACAGTCTGAAGATGGGGGCGGAAGGGTCGCTTACACTCCCTTGCTGAGGCGGCCACAGGCATGACGGTAGGTTGGGTATATTAAATACATTTTCAACTTTCGATATTTTTGATTTGGGTTAGGTTTATCGGAATGTAAAGTCGGGGACCATCTGTGTGTGTGTGTACTGTATATATCTGTATATATATATATATATATATATATATATATATATATATATATACATACTGTATGTCAGTAGCAGCATGCAAATGTGTGAAGAGCCAGGGTCACCAGCAGTGGTCACTAGCAGTGGTCGGTGGTGGTGGTGTTGATATGCAGCGGAGAGATGAACGATGATGGCCTCAGAAATAAACCCTGTTAACAGTAAATGGGTTCAAAGGTGTGATCATAGGAAAGGGTTAAAGGTCAGAGGTGAGACTCCAGAAAGGATCGTAAGTGACACGTATGAGAGGAAAAGCACACAGATTTGGCACCATGGTGACAGTCATGTGACCAGCCTCCCAGTGAGCAACACCCTTGTTTTCTTCACTATTATTATTATTACCGGCCTCTGTCCAGGGTCTCCTACCATGTCAGCTTTGTATCTGCGACACTTGGTTATGGTTAGCAGTTAGGGTTGGACTAATTTCATAAATATCTTGTCAGTCATGTGATGGGCTGAAAGGGTGGAACCTTTTCCTGGGTTTGATTTTGAACCACTGTAGCGAATGATTTTTGATGATGGATGGAGGAAAGGATGGGTTTTAATTTTGGACAGCAGGCAATTTTTGAGTTTATCAATTCATGGTACCTTTGATCAATGGTACTGCATTGGGAGAAAAATCTATATTTACCCTATTACTGTATTTATCGATCAGTTACGCTTCATTTCCGGCTTGCATTTTATTGAAGATACAGTAATTTTAATGCATTTCTACCCTTTGTACACTGAGAGATGTGGTGAAATATATCTGAAAATGACCAGCTTTCAGGGTACTGCGGTTCTACCAGCATGGGCTCTGCTCCACAACTCTAACTTGGATTTAGAGGGAGTAAATTTTCACTTTGCAGTCAGTGAGGGAGCTGTGATTTTTATGCTCATGTTTTACTCAAAAAGCAAACTTTAAAATGCAGAATTCAATAAATTATCTGATATTTACCAGAAGGAAAATAGTTTTCACTCGGATTGTGCAGTGCTGAATATCAAGTGTTTCAAGCCTCTGGGTAGCACTGCTGCCTCATAGCACATGGTGTGGTTGGCTGTGGGTTTGAATTCTAGTCCCTATGGAGTTTGGCCATTTTGTGTGTGTGTGTGTGTGTGTGTGTGTGTGTGTGTGTGTGTGTGTGTGTGTGTGTGTGTGTGTGTGTGTGTGTGTGTGTGTGAGAGAGAGAGAGAGAGAGAAAGAGATGTACTCCCATCCTGTATGAGTTGCTGTTTCCTAATTTTGCTGGACAAACCCTGGACAGCCATGACCCTGATCAGTATAAAGTGGTTTAATGATGTATGGATGGATGGATGGATAGATAGATGTATGCTATTAAACTGTGTTGGATATGAGTCCACTGCAGGATTTATTATTATTACAATGTGACCAAGAACACTGTCACGGTGATGCACTGTAGCTCCGGCTCTTCGGGTTTCTATCTATGTTTGGTTATATGAGCTATATCTTTAGTATTAATTTCTTAATTGATTTATTGCTTTTATTATTATTATAACTTTTTATTATTTATTTTTAAAGCCTACATTTTCTCCAAGGCCTTTTTATAATCTTGTTTTAGCAGTTTTTATTGTAACAGACCAGGGTAAGTACCTTGTACGACATTTATTTTCCCTGTATTTTTGGCTAATTTCCTGCTCCCAGCCTGTTTCCGAATCCACTAAGGTGTTGTTGGTCCAACAACGTGCGCAGCTGCATGATGGGAGCGCTGAGAAATTCAGCATACAATGAAGCCTCGAGGTGTGAAGGCGGCGGCAGCGGCGGCTTTATGAGGATCTGCGTGCAGAATCAATGCATCCAGCTTGTTTCTCACGCATGGTAATGGGCTCTGCAAATCGTGCTTTAACCCACAGCGCTGTGCCAAGGTCATCGATTCAATCCCTTTTACTGCTTCGGGACCTGGTCTTTCCTCTTGTGTGTGTGTGTGTGTGTGTGTGTGTGTGTGTGTCTGTTTGTCTGTCTGTCTCAGAAATGAAAGGCCAGGCTGCCAGAGTGTTTGAGTGATGCTGGGACCTGGACTTTTGGTGCCTGGCTGTCCTATTGACCACCTGCATGCAGATCATCCCCGATTGTCACACATGCGGTCACACCACACATAGGAAATCACGCTCTGGAGATCACACACACTGTCAGGTCCACCAGGACCCAGCCTTTCCTCTCTGACCCCAGCGGGCATGTGAGCCCTGGAGTAAACCCCCATTTCCTTAACCAAACAAACCGGCGTGATTCCACGTAAAACCGTTGTGTGTAAAAAAAACACCGAGCAGCGTTTCGGTGCGCAAAAGCGTCGCCTGCGATCCAAACGGCAGCTGTTTCCCACACCGCCAAACTCGGGGGCACCACACACTCACGAGGCTGCGTGGACAAAGAGAGCAGTGTTTGGCGCACAATCCAACGCAACCCTTTTAATACGATGGAGAAATGCACGACTTAGAAACCTTCATTTATTATTCTGTTTTCAATTTTCTGGGCTGTTAGAATCATGAAGGCAAAACCTTGGAGAAGGTTATCATTTTTCAGCAAACTTCTTTCACTTTGTTTCCTTTATAACCGCACGTATAAATATTGTAATTTTTATGCAGCCGCCTGTGCTGCAAGGCCACTTGTTACTTTGTGCTACAGACGCTACCATTAATGAAACCGATCTTCAGATAGGGAGCGTTTTATGCTAAAATAATATTTTTTAAGGTCTGACTTTTCGCCAAACTGGCTGAAATGAGGGTTCGCTCGCAGCGTGTTTTTCGACCGAGAAAATAGTAACGTTGCGACTCTACGGGAACAGCTACCGCGTGTTTGCACGTTAACTTTCCAACAGCGAATCGCCTGCTATTTTAGGCCCAACAAAGAAAAATACGCAATCCGATGAAGTCCTTTCCCGTTTCTCGTAGCTCGGCTTGTGGGCCCGTATTGATTTAAAAAATATAATAAAGTGCCTAAATGGAACGTATTGCCTTCCGCGCACTTGTTATCCAAATGGCTCATTTTCTTAAATAAACACCGTGTGAGCAAGGCAAAATAAGTTGGCGTGCGGTTCAGGAATTCCAAAGCGGTTTTGTGTTTAGAAACACCGGCGTTCAGGTGGAGGTGGGGGGTGGGGGGTGTTCAGCATTCTGTTGTAAATGGGAAGTAATTGGCCGGTGGGACTATTTATAGCACTGAAGCATAATTGAAATTGAGGAGACGATTAAGTGTCTCAGCAGGACGGCGGCGGAAGGATAATGAGGAGCAGAAAGAGGGTCAGGAGTAAGTGGTTCAACACGGTGCCGAGGAGGAGGACGCTCCTTCCCACAATTCCTCAGCGGCAACGGAGAAGCAAGACCCGATCGCAGAGCTAAAGAGGCTTTTTGTGGCAGCCGTTCTTCTGGGTGCGGGGATTTTTCCCCCATTTGACCGAACGGCCCATGTCGAGGCTGCTTTCGATGGCGCCTGAGAAGCCGGGCCTCAAAGGGAGCGCGGCGGGATCAACCGGACCGGATAGAAAGAATGGCACCCAACCAAACAGACTGGTGCTTGTTGAGACGAGACTCGGAGAGCAGAAGGTTTATGATGTGACAAACACGGGCCATCATGGGTGACGCTGGCAGATGGTGGCCCTTCTGCAGAGAAAGCAGGCAGGAGAAGGTGATGGAACCGCAATGGCTCTCAAATCTTCGTCAGTAAGCTGTTATAATATGTCGTGTTTTTAACTGGGGTAAATCATTTTCTCGGGTCTACCTTGGGACGCGAAGGGCTCGGGTTCCAGCTGTGCCACCTTTCATCAACGTACTTACCGAGTGTGGCTGTAGTAAGAACAGCATGCAGTCAGTGGGTACATAACTTTGATTATTTACTCTGTCGAGTTAAATATAACAGCAACTTGCACGGTTTTAAACAACCAAAAGCACGAACCTGGTTCCATTCCAACTTGAGCCCAGTGGCTAACAAGGGAAGTTCCTGGATTAACTTCTAGCTAAAGCTGCCCGCATTGTTTCCACGAAGCACAACAGCACCAGCAGATGCAAACAAAGTACTGACCGAAGCCCATTAAATAAGTCGCTTTTGTTTAATTCCCACACTTCCTTCCAAAAAGCTGGGAACGCGGCACCGGTCTGCACACGCGTACCCCCGAGTCCGCATCATCCAGGACGAACGGCAGATGACAGAGACGGACGACGGTTCGGAAGCGCTGCATCTCCACAACCCCCACCCCCGGCATCTGCGCTAACCTGCGTGACGTGCGGCGCTTCTTATTATAAACCTCCTTGCTCCGAGGGTCTACATACCGTGGTAATGATCTTTTGTTTTAGATTTCCTTCTGAAGATAATTAAACGTCCCACGTCGTCGCTGTATCTGGAATTACAAGGCTGTCTAATGAGACCCAAGTGAATTGCATATTAATTCATCACTATGGCTGGTTCAGTGTCATTTCATTTAAGTATTGTTATAGGGGAATGGCACATGAAAGCAGGTTTATAATAGAAGATTCACCCCAGCGCCCCCCAGCAGAGAGAATATATTGGGGAAAAAAGGAGTAAAAGCGGCAACTTGTTAGAACATCGCATGTAGAAGCTGAGTGGGGCGGACAACTCTGCGTGAAGTAGATGCTTCAGGTGTGTAGATCTGTAAGTCCAGCCGTCTCCTTGTCAATAGTACCGCTCTAAGGCATTTTCGGGTTCAGCAAAAATCCTCCGGATGTTGGCTACCTGCTAAGTCCTCATGTAAAGTCGTGTCAAAATGCTCCAATTGGCTTCTAACTGTATGGTCCGCTTTCTTTTGTCATAATTGCAAAATTACTTTGGATTCTTATGTAACTGTGAGCTGCAGCTTCTATCCATCCATCCATCATCGATGACTGCTTGTCCAGTGCAGGATCGTATTGGTCCAGAGTTTGTCTGGAAGCACAGGGCTTGAGGCAAAGTGCACAGTGGTTGGAACACCAGTCCACCACAAGACATCACACCCACCCACTTACTCACCTGTGAGGGAGGAAACTTGCTTGAACACAAGGAGAAGATCCAAACTCCACTCCTTCTGAGCGATACTCAAACTAATGCCGTACATTAATCATCCATCCTTTCGTTTCTGGTTCTATGTCAGCGGGTCACATGGAGAGAAGGGTACACACAACATGGAGTTCCGCAGTCGTCCCAGGCTTTGCGTCCCAGGCAGCGGTGAAACTGATGAATCGTTTTTTTTTTCCAAACACCGCATACAGGCTGACAGGTGCCAGACACCTTAGCTCTTAGTGTCGTTTCCATTGGAAAAAATACCCACCTGTATAAAAACAAAGAGTCGCATCCCTATGGCAACCCAATCCACACGCCATGGACAAGACACGGCTTGGAACATTTCCACCGGACTTCTTCTCGTCTGTCCACAGGGAAGCTGGTTTCCTGCTCAGTGTGTTTGCAGCGGCTGCAGGTTGGTGGTGGTACAGCTCATTTCTACATTTTTTTTATTTTGCTGTCTTATTCTGTGGGTTGTAACTCTTGTCACCATCTCCTCTGATGGGGCCACTTAATGGACTATTTAACATCTAAGATGGACTGACAGAGAGATTCAGCCCACCGCCTTCTTTATTTATCCTATTTACCTCAATATTTGCCATAATTACCTGTTCTGTTACACAGACCTTCTATGCATTGTGCATCTTTATTTGTGTTATTATTGTATTGCACACACTGCTGTTCATGTTCCAGGTCCACGGTTCACTTTATTGTGGTTCTCCCCTTAAACAGAAGAAGAACGGGAAGTAAATGTAATTTCTCTTGGACCGCAGTGCACGATACGGTAAGCAGTGTTATGGCCTAGTCTAGGACATAATACACAAGTTGAGGAAAGAATTGACACAACCAGAAAGGAACAAAACCCAGTAAGAAAGTTTTTCTTTCTTTTTTGTATTATTATTATTATTATTATTATTATTATTATTATTATTATTATTATCAGTTCAACCCAATTTCTGAGCCCTTTCTCCAGGGGTGAGCAAAGCCAAGCAGACAAACAAAAATCCCTCTCCTTTAGTTTTTACCTACCTTGTCAACAAATAAACAAACAAACAGAAGTACCTCATTCTACCCTGGCTCCTTTACCACGGTAAAACCTGATCAGAGTAAACAGCCTCACCCCCTTCTGGCAGCTGCTTCACAACCACAGGTGTTAACACAGATTCAGCCCCAAAAACAGACAATTCACCAACCGACATGGAATAATAAACCACTCACCTTTTTCTGCCATAGGCCTCTGCCTTACTCACCACCTTCTTCTTCCTCCTCCAGACATCTTCATTCCTTAACTGCTGTCCTCTCAACTGCCTACTTCTTCCAGATGGCTACCTGGGGAGACCAAACACAGATCCACACAGATACTAAAGGCCTTAGGACCAAGGCAGGAAGAGACAGCATGAGGACACAGGACAACGCCGATAAACTGAGGAAGATAAGTAAATAAACAGGTAAATTAACAGGTAAAAAGGTGAGACAGAGAAGTAAGACTGAGAGGCTGTGTGGGTGCGTTTGGGGTAGAGAAGTGTTTGCGTGCAGAAGAGACCCAGGCAGTGGCTGATGGTTAACATCTGGAGAGAAAAGTTTGTGCAGATGAAATATCTTAAAGTTTTCTTATCGTCTCATCTTTGAGTCTCCAGGCAACTGGGAATCATCTAAAGAAGATCGGATCCAGCGATGATGAAGATGTAGACTTTGCTCAAAGAGATCGCAAAACCATCGCAAATTTGGAGATTGAGTGGAAAGACTTCTTTTTTTAAATACAAGATCCACATCCACTTCTGATTTCAGGATGCAGCTCTGACTTGCTGACGTCTTCGATCCTCCAACAGCAGGTCAAACTCCTCGAAAATCAGCAAAAACGCCGTGGTCTGAGGCCCCGGGCCGCCAGTCGATTTGTAATTAATGTTCCCCCTAGTCGAAAGGCCCTCCCAGGGTGCGACCCCTGTTTTTTTATTTATAGATAAGTCGGTGTGCGCAGAGGCGAACGGATGGAGCGATCAGAAGAGACTCCGACTCGCAGCAGAACGACTTGCCATTCTGGGCCGTCGCCAAACAACACAGTCCCGTCTCCCCTGGTAGCTTGAATCAATTTGCCGAGAGCAAACTCCCGATAAATAAGCCTGAATTCCAGCGATGGAGGCACACGCCAACGGAGTCCCCGCACGTGCAATTCGGCTCTGTCGCCGGCATTCTCCTCTTATTCCACCATATGTCTCAGCTGATAATTGTTCATTTGCGATGATACAGATATCAGACGGCCCGCTTGTTCGCAAGCGTTTCTTTTCCCCTTCAGTTCGAAAATGAGGGCAGGGAATTTCCTCCTCCTGAAGAGCGCACAGCTGGCGGAAAAAAGAAAGCCAGGCCTTCTCTGCTGTCGACTCATTTAAGTGTCTGATGTCGAAAAAATACGCAGGGACAGATGAGAAATTTAAACCTTAAGCTTCTGCTGTGATCAAATAATAAGGATGTGGACAAGATGTGGTGTCTGAGTCCATCCTAAAGCTGAGGATCATCCTCCTTTGCGCTGCAACCTGTAAGATCGATCCTCTCAGCACATTGCATATTCTGCACGTAGAGTGAGGCATTTACAGACGGTCCCCAAGTTACGATGGTCCGACATAGGATTTTTCAAGTTTATGATGGTGTGATAGCGATGCGCATTCAGTAGAAACCATACTTTGAATTTTCATTTTTTTCCCAAGCAAGCAATATGCGATACAATGCTGTCTCAAGATGCTGGGCAGTGGCAATGATCCGCATCTCCCAGTTTCCCACACGGTCAGAGAGACTGCCTACATTCCATTGCTGAAGCGGCCACAGGCGTGACGGTAGGTTAGGTGTATTAAATGCATTTTCAACTTTCGATATTTTTGATTTAGGATGGGTTTATCGGAACGTAATCCCATTGTAAGTCAGGGACCATCTGTATTTTTTATTTATTCATATGTGGGAAAGAACACCTGATTTGGGGAAAATATACCTGGGCAGCAGGTGTTTCATTGCTCGGGGCTGTTGCCTAGTAACCTTAAGGTGGTTGGGTGGAATCCCTCCTCAAACTGTAGTGGCCTTGACGAAGGTACAAACCCTGAAGCGAGACAGCTGTAGAAAAGGGGAAATCGCAGTAAAGTCGGCCGAAGCACCGGGCCTTGGTCCAAAGGAGCCGAGTTAATAAGAATAACGGGTAATTAAAATTAAATTCGTCTGTGGATGTCTAGCTTTTGAAAGGACACGCAGGTGGTTATTATTTCATTTTCCTTTTAAATACGAAACGGTCGCCAGCATTTTTCTTACAGGAAATGGTCTTTGTGACGGGTCAGGGCTGTAGTTTCAGAGGTGGGCTGATAATGAGCACTGCGGTAAAAACAGGGATGTGTTAAGTACGAGTCTGACAGCCAGCGCGGGATCCTCAGGGAGGGAAGCTCGGACTCGTGAACGAGGGTTCGCCCCCCCCGCGGACACACCGGAACCTGTAGGTCACTGTAGCGCGGTACCTCGTGGAGCTGCGTATTCCTTTTGCAGCGTTTCACGTGCTGCTGTAGGAGAAGGAACAGAGCAGGAGGGAACAAGAAAAGCAGGATTATTCAGACCAGGCACTGGGTGTAGGGGGGGCAAGACCTAGAGGGCCAATAATTTAAATAGATAATTGGTACCTGAATATCACCTGTACAGAGGAAATACTGCACCTGGAAGGGAGAAATAAAGGCCGCAGACGGTCTCACGCTCAGCGTCTTCACCTTGCAGTAAAGTTCTGATCTCAAATTCTTGTTTTACCCATGAGTGTGGTACCCACCGTGAACCGGTACGGTAAAAATTTCCCTTCTTAATAAAGTCGACTATCCGGAATCGTAAGGTGGGTTGGGCAGAACGGATCATATGTAAGAAAGAAGGAAGGAAATCTGTCCTTCTTAAAGGTGGACTGAACATGCACTGAGGTCCAATGCTGCCCCTCTTTCATGGGTGTGGAGATGGCAGCAAAATGTTCACACAATGGCTGTGTGTTTGTCATGGATGCTGTGGACACCCCCGGTGCCTCCCAGCTGGCCATGGTCTCGCTCCACATTTCTGGAGTGTTTCAATGTCACTCTGGTAAAGAGGCCCCTCCTGGTCTGGGCCTTCGCAGAGCCTGAATAAACAGCAGAGGGCCGGGCAGTCGGCCAGGCCTCCCTGGGTGGGGGGTTTAGCGGTCACTCGGCGTATCGGGGAGGTCGTCTGGAAGGAGCGTTGACAGGATCCCCCACCGTGATGCTCCGGTCCCCGTTTACACAGCTGGACCGCGTGCTCTCCGATCGCAGTGCTGTTGCAAACCACGGTAAACCGCTGTAAACCTCTACCGATCGGAGGAGGTCATTGCGAAGCACCCCCATGCTCCCCCCTCCCACCACCACACTGGATATTTGGGCTGAGTACAATACAGAAATAAAAAACAAAAAATAAAATGACTGCAGTGAGAAAGTGCTCAGCATTTCTTCTGCCACCTTCTCCATGTTGGGTCTGATGTGTCTTTCTAACCATAAAGGTTGGGGCTTTCGCAATGCTGGTACAGTGGTGCGAGCTGCTGCTACTCAATGCCACAGCTATTGGGGTGGGGGTTCAAGTCCCTCCCACAGTCCAAACAAGTGTAGTTGTGAGGGATTGCTCACTTCACATTTTGTGTGTGGGATTGACTGAAGTGACTCTACTCGATACAGCAGGAGAAGCTCAAGTTCTCATGAAAGCAAACTAATGTGTAGTTTTCTATAAAAATTCTACATAACATTTATGAACCTTTTCCCCAAAGCAACATGAGGTTTGTATACTAAGCTCTTTACACTGATTTACCCACATGTACCGCAGGGTAATTTTTACCATATCAATTCAGGGTGAGCACCTCAGTCAGGGCGCAACAGCAGGAGGCCCTATGACTGCAAGGCGGTGCCTGTAATCCGAGTGCCACCTGCTGATGTCGATTTCTTGCCCTTCCTTTGGCCGAAATCTGGATATTTTTTACATTTTATTTCAAAGCCGACTGCGATTTGGGGATTAAACTGAAACGGAGAAATGGAATCGCATTCCTCTCCTGTCAGCTTCCGGTCGGTTTTGTGTCCTGATGACCGCGGCACAATGGAGAAACTGCAGAAGATGCTCTTCCCCCAACTGGACGCTCACAACAGCGGCTGCATTTCTACGCTTCTTTTCTTCAAATGACTTCCTGTTCTCCACTCTGAAGCTTTCGCCATCGAGCGGCAGGAGGTCGGCAGGTCTGACCCCGGCGCAAGCAGAGCCGTGAGGCTGCAGAAGGGCTGCGAGTTTAACCCGGCCAATGAGAGGCGCCACAGGAACCTCGGAACAAGGGGAACAACTGTGCCCTGCGGAGCCGTCTTACCGTTTCCAGATATTTCGCCTGATTTACCTCACAGCAAACAAAAGTCCCGCTGCCCCCCCACTGCACTGGTTGTGGATATCCTTACAGATTCATTTCCACAATTTATTCCCAATACAGATACACTGCGATGTGTTTATTGCTACTGACTTTTATTTTACTATTATTATTATTATTATTATTATTATTATTATTATTATTATTATTATTATTACATGTTGTTTTGTATCTACAAATCTCATCATCTTCACATGAATTCCATATCTGCTCCCACCTCATGACCCCCCCCACACAGTGCTTTCCCAAACACCTCGTGCCCCTCTTGTCAGTTCAGCACATCCATCACTCGAACAGAAATATTCAAAACTGAGGTGTCCAAACCTGTCCAGTCAACACCAGAACAACGTGGGCTGTGTTCCCATGACCCACAGCAGCTGAAAATTTTGTAAAAGAAAAAAAAAGAACTCTTTTTCCCTTTTTTTATTTTATCAGAACTCTTACGATCCTACGTAACCTCATAGCACATCACCCTGACTGACGGTAAAAATGACCTTGCTGTACAAAAAGGGTAAATCGGTGTAAGCCGCTTAACGTACAAACCTCACACAGAAAATCACCTTAAAGAAAAGCAACTGATGAATGAACAGATAATTGGATAATGAAGGAGAGGAACTAAGCATCTGGGATTATGGGTACACAGTGAGGAGGGTGACCCAGTGCATGATGGGAGCGGCGCCATCCAGAGCATCCGCTCGGGTGACACATCCCAGGTTTACGCTGCGGCCATGGCGCAGCTGTCAGGTCCATCTGCGGCCAGGTTTGAGGTCCAGCTCAGTGTTTACACCGAGGCCTTCAGTCCTTCATCACTCGGCTGCCATGTTTAGAAAAGTCCTGGAACGTCTGTCTGTGGGATAAACCATATAGCGAGTGATGACCACGGGGCCCCCATTGTTTGTAACAGTTGTTATTGTCTTGCGGTGCCGGACCTTTTATAGGCGAAACCCAACTTTTGGGGGGTCTGGGCTTCAGGGGGCCGTCGCCACAACAGAAGGAGCCCATTCGTCAACCGGCGGCTCACAGAGAACCATTAAACTCTCAGTTCAGTCCCGGGGGGCCACACCCATCACTTCGCTGGACCCACCCGCTCGCAGCAGCCATTTGGATGCAGGGTTGCAGTCCTCTTAAGTTTCCCCCCTGCTGTTCAGAGCTGCTGCTACTGAAACATGGGATTGCTTACACTGCTGCTCCCACCCACTTTCATTTACGACTGGGCCGTGACCCAACACCAGATGACTGCTGGGATGGCGTCTGGGTGTCTAATACACCGGTTAACCACAGGAAAGAGCAGCAATGACATTCTAGCGTGCAGTGTGTGACCCTTCTATGTACAGGAAATAGAATTTACCTCTAGTTTACATTTGGTCAGTTTTAAAAACTGTAAAAGCTTATTTTTAATGGAAGTGTGTGAAGCTTTCTAGTTTTATTGACTGGAATGACCTCACATTATTATTATTATTATTATTATTATTATTATTATTATTATTATTATTATTATTATTATTATTATTATTATTATGTGATGTGATGGAGTTTCTCTTCCAGCTTAAGGGTCATAGCCCCAAGTGCTCCTGTCACCAAAAGGTCCTTCTTGGTCTCCACCTCCCGCATTCTTTCCAGTTCCTCTTTCATTACCTTGTGTTTGTCCAACTCCTCATATTACTTCTTCCAGATGTTTCCATCACTTGGAATCTCCACATCTCTCCATCACCCAGATTAACAAGGTCTGCGTGACGCCAAATGGGCTACTGAAATCAACCACAGATGGACAAACACACACGCGCGTGCACACACGTAAATATGGGTAAATGCAGGTTAACACAGGTATCTTTCACAATTTGTTTTCCAAGTTACAGCCAAATATGAGGCAGACTTTTTGCGTTTAGGACTAATAAGAGTAGAATGTGGGGAATTCGGAAATTTTGCCTCGTAAAGGTATTCACATCTCCGAGATTTCACCTTATGTGCCGAAGGAGACACCTGTACACCGCTTTTTTCCTCTTGTACCATGTTTACATTTGCTCTGTTACCCAAGCTTAATATCCTACAAATATCAACGGTATTTTTGCGTGCATGTAATGATTTGCTGCATCGGCTCTATGCGAAATGAGGAGGAGGAAAGACGCGGTGGTGCAGATTTTGCTCTGCGAGGATGAAGAGGTGACGAAGAGGCAGCTTTGTTAAGCAGACGAGGAGGGAAAGAAGGCCGCGTGGAGACGTGACGCTTTCTGCCCTGTACATGGGAAACAAAATGAAGATTAATCCGATCGTGCGTCCGTCTGGAGCAGCCGATTCGCCCGATCAAGACGGACTGCAGGCCTCGATGGGGGCGGCACCCGGGGGCGAGGACACAGCGATCGACAGACGGGGACGGATTTTAAAGTGACACCCGGCCCCGTTTTAAACTGCCGGGGAAACACCCGACCCCTCGCCATTTTCCATAACCGAGCGCGTAGCATCGCACGGGAAGTTCTCCGGCCTTCCGTCCGCCACGTAGGCGTCCGGCATCACGTACGCACTTAAGACTCGAGCATGAGTCACCGACCGCGCGTCCGCATTGAGAAATATTAAAAACTCCTGTTAAAAATTAAGCATAAGGTGCTTGTTTGGGAGGTACGGGGTGCGTGTGTGTGTGGGGGGGCAACATGTCCCATTTTCTAATTGAGAAGCACCAAAAGACACTTGTTTTCAATTAATGGCATTGCTGGTGGTGACGGTGACAAGTAAGCGTGAAAACAAGGGGGCGGCCGACGTAATTGGCCACCGCGGTTGGCAGTTCGCAGCTTCGGCATGCAAATCATCTCCAGGACCAGACAAAGCGAATATCTCGGCCAGCTTTTAATCGGGGACGATTTGGATCCAGAATTAATAATCTTCTCAAACGAAAAAACCCCCCCCATCAAACAGCGAATTAATACTAACCAATGTCAATGAAACTTGTTTTGTTGTAGCCGCACCCTTCGTGTGAATTCTGAGAGAGTTTTGACCACGGCGTCGGCGAGGCGCCCGCGTCATGATTTTATTCCAATGACTGCCCTTTAATTAAATCTAGCTGACCTCTTTTAACTGCGATTTTACACCCTTTCACCGCCGTTTTCCATGCCCTGCAGGTAATGCTCACCCGTTGCTGTTGGGAGTTTTCAGGTGCGAGCTGCGTCCCGGTTATGAGCACCTCATGCAGATTTATTATTATTAGCTCGCACGTGGATCCGAGTTCCTTCGAGCGTTCGTCTGCAGCGATTTACTTTTTTATGCAGTCGGGTCATTTTTGGGTGGGATTAAAACCGCGGACAAACCGGCTGTAAGGCGAGGGTCCGACCGCTATGCCACCTGCTGACTTGCGCAAAGTGTGCCGAAAAAGAGAAGACATGTTGGGGAAATGATTTCTTATGAAAAAATTCCTATCAAAAGAAGCTGGAAATGGAGACACCTGGAAGCGCGAGTGCAGCGCGATGCTCGGGCCCCGGTCGGCCGCTGAAGCTACGCCTCCTTCGCAGACCTGCAAGGATATATGTTTTAATTAGCAGTACCTCTGGTGACTTGGAGCTGGGAGAGAAAATTTTAATTAAAACCGCCAAAAAAACCATAATAGTTTTCACACCAGCCCTCCGCTGCGGTTCCTAAAAGAGGCGGGTGAAGCGCCACCTTCTCGCGCATCGGGTCGGCCTACATACGGCTTGCCGCCCTTGGGTCTCCCAAATTAACCCGCACAAGGGTGGCTTTCCCGACAATGGGGGCGAGACTGTCACCGCCTCAAATAATTCTAGATAATAGATAATATTGCCACAAAGTGTATTGAGGGACGGGTGCCAAAGAAAGGGTCCGCCCCGGGTGCCAAATACCTTAGGTGCCCCGCTGAAAGCAATACATTCAAAAGCTTTTTTTAACACACCTTGGAGTCTTTCCACCAGCATTATCCTTTGCTTGTTGTTGTGTTTATAACAAATCTATTTTAAACCAGCTGGGTTGCTGTATTTGTTTCCAACATCTTCCAGCCCAAAAACCCAGGTTTACATCCCGGCTCCTGCCGGAGTAACCTGGGTAAAGGTGGTTACCCCAAACTGATATGGTATAAACGAAACGCGATCGTGTGGGATTTGACGGCTGCGAGGCTTTTGCGTCTTCTTTTACTTCCCGGTCATTAACGGCGCTCACCGCTCCTTAACCGCTTCCACTTCTCCAGCCGATGAAGTGTTTCTTCACATTCGCAGACAGATTGTTTTAATAATGTAGCAGGGAGGAAGCAGAGCCTCACCGGCGGCTTTCTTCTGAATAGTCAGTGCTCTGAGCGTCTCCTGCCTTTCATCCATAAACATGACCCGCGATACGACGAACCGTGAACACCGATACGGACAAACCCGTAATAAACAGGAATCTCAATTAACACGCCGATGCCCTTTCAGGTACAACTGGGAACATCTTTACGATCAGATCGGCCCACCTGCTCCTTCTGCTACGCTCACCATAAATTATCTCAAAATCCATATTCAGGTTCAGCAGCCACACGTGTTGTCGCAACAGATTACTCCCGGGTGAGTCTGCTGGTGTATATTGGTAGACAGCTTAACCTGGGCAGCAGGTGGGAGCGTGGTTAGAGGCGTTGGCTTAAGATCTCAAATTTGTGTATTCAAATCCCCCCCCAGCTACGGTAGAACTCCCGAGAGGGTGCTGTATACTCCCTCAACTACTGTGGAAAATGATCCGCTCGCCAGATGTCCGTTCGGTATCCTGAACCGCTGTTTCTTGGGGAGGATCACAAGGCCTGGACCCTATCCTGGGATCCCTGGGCACCAGACTGTAAAAACAACATTCTGGATGGGACGCCAGTGCAGCGCAAGGTAGCCACACACTACAAGAAATCTTGAGTGACCGATAAACCTGCAACACAAGTCTTTCACCGGTGGGAGGAAACCAGAGCGTCCAGAGGAAGCCCACGGAGAGAACGTGCAAGCGTCACACAGACAGAGCAGGACTGGAACCCACACGCAACCCTCCCAGGTGCTATGAAGCAACACCGCACCTACTGCCAAGTGTAATAATTAATTTGCACCGTAAGAAATAATGTATTAACAACCCCCAGGTCTGTTTGGAGTTCCATGGCTCCGTTTTCATTCTGCATCCCAGACTTTTATTCAGAAATAATTTGGTTGAATAGAGATGTTTTCAGGACACACAGATTTAAAACGCGTCCCTCCAGTATCCGTCATCATTTCCTTCCTCATCTGTTATGCTTACGCCTCTGACTGTTCGTTTATTACATTTTGTGCAATTTCTTTGCTTTATATTAAATCAGCTTCCAGAGCCGTCACCGCTTTTGCCACACGAGCAATGCCGGGCCACAAACAGCTGCCTGACTTTGTTAGCAGCGCAGCAAATTAAAAATACCGGCGCTACGAAAATGCAGCTGCTGAGTCCCGGACGGCGGCGCCGCTCTTTGTATTCCTCTCCGCTTTTATCGATCGTCTCTTTACGCCGCCGTTCCTTTTCGAGCGTCGGGCGCAGAAACACCGTCGAGCACCGTATCGCTCCATCAAACCTTTGGACCAAATGAAATCTAAAAGAAAAAGAAGGAAAAAAAAAAACGCAATTTTTGTCAGCCACTTTTTAACCGGCCCTGTGTGTCAAGTATATTGCTTTAGAGGATATTAAGTGGAGGCTGAGGACCAGGAAATGAATCTGTTCCCAAACACAGAGGAGGTGCAACAAGGGCGGAGAAGCCAAGACCTCCTGCGTCGCGCTGACAATAATATTATTAACAATATTATTCACTTAAAACTGCTACCTGTGTTTGTTTGTTAAAAGGTGAGCGATGGGAATCAGACTACAGTGGGGCCTCTGATTCTCCTCAAACACAAAACATCGCTTCCAGTCACACTTGCTGGGTTAAAAACACAGGCAGAGAGCAGAAAAGGCAGCAGAATTCAGGGTAAATTCACAAAATTCCTTAATTCGCACTTTGCATCATAGCGTGTCCTTGATAGCCATGGAATTAGCTCTTCTGAATCATGGTTCCTTTACACATTAAATTCCCCAAAGCATGGATTTTTAACTTAATACTTTACAGAGGCTTTTTCATTGTCACAAAACAAGCAAAATTTGTCACCAGGGGAACCCGGTCGCACTCCGAGTGCAAACAGGCACGGCAGGATGTGGCCCCAACCCTACCGGTTTGGTCAATAAACTCCCTTTTGGTATCCATGGTGCTGTTTACGCCGCCGTGTTTCAACTGAACCTCTGCCTGATGGTTAAGGCACCACCCCCTAGGACAGCCAAGTGGGGATGGGGATACACGCCCCCTCCGTAGATGGGTTTATGTCCCACAGATTGAGGAACATAAGATTCTAGCAGTGGATGGGACAAGAACAGGGATTATTTTATTATTGTTATTATTAGTAGTAATAATAATAATTTTATTCTCTATTATATGTTTTGAGATGAGTTTGTTGCCGTACTACTGGGGGGAAGACCAAGTAGCTGAGCAAACAGCTGCCCTTTGCTGTAATTCCATGTTCCACTCATGGCTTCCTTACCTGGTTGGGTACCTGTTGCTTAGTTACCTCTCTTTTTACCTGCTATAATACGAGCACTGGATCGCCAAACCCACAAATGCAACTGGTAGTTGACATCTGGTAAAGCCAGTGTCGCGTTTACCACAAGGTCACGGTCACCACGACAGGTACGATTAAATAAAATGGCAAGTGGAGCTGACACTGCAGATGTCAAAGCTACAAGGTACCTTTTTCCACGGTTTACTGGGGTTTGGAAGGGTAATTTTTCGACGTCAGCACCAAAGGAGTACAAACCCCAAAGCCAAACCCCCTTGTGCATTTGATGATGCAAATAAACTACGGTCAATATCTTCAGAACAGGAAGCGAAGGAATGGCAGGAACTTTGAACCAGAAGGTTTCAAGCATTGAGCATCATTGGTGCTGTTAAATATCTTTGGCACCAGATTAATGGACAAAATACAAAACTACACAAAGGAATCTTCTGAAAGTCTCCAAAAGGAAAAAAACAAACTTTTTTTTTTGCAGTCGTATAATTTGTTTAGTAAATAAAACCCCACGTGTGTAGTTGAATCAGTCCACTTCTCTGTAGGTCATAGGGGCAGAATATGACCCAAGATTGAACCCACCGGCCACCTCCGGAGAGCCCATGTCTTGAGCTCTCATATTAATAATACATTACATTTTTATAAAATGTTAAAATGAGGAAACCAAACAACTCGGGGGTGTTTCAGGCTTGTTGACCCATGTTTTGTCGCAGATGCACCAAGACTCTGGTTTGCCTTACATTATTGGCCCATTATAATCTTTATAAGAGGACTAAAATAGTAAAATAAATGTGGAAAATGTAAAAGTTTTCTTTTTTAAAGAAATTACTTTGAGGATCAAGGCAGGTTGCTCACATAAACAATAACCAAATAAATAGCATTAGCTCGATATTTATAACATATGGTAATAACGAAAAGACCATGGTAAAAATGTAAGAACAAATAAATTCCAGTGAAGCTTTTAGCTTCAAGATATTGGATCAGAATAGCCTTCTGCTGTAACTAAACAGTCGTTTTTTTTTGTTTTTTTTTTTTTACCACAGTGCATTTGTATGCATTGTCATTTCTGTTATTAATGGAGGATGAATACTGCACAGATGTAAGAATGCACAGAATGCGGTAAATTTAAGCACTTAACATCGAGTTCATCAATAAAATGTTTCCTTCAACATTTTAAAGCGACACTCAAGGCCGCTGCTTAGCATCTCCAAAGGACCGGGCCGCAGAGGTCAGGTTCACGCATGCTTATGTCTAAGAAGTAGGCGAATATGCAGCATTATTTCTCAAATGAATTCAGAAATTTGTAATTATTGCATAATTTGCTCTGTTTTGCCGACAGCTGCTTCCCGCTCAGTTTAATAAGGTCAGTGTTCAAAATGAAGGTGTTTGCCGGAGAGCTGAACAAAGGCGAGGCGAACAGCCGACCTTCACGCGCAGCCGCGGGACACGACGGCATTCAGAGCGGCGTGGGGTGATGCCGAGCAGGTGCTTCTCCTTCAAACTCAGGCTTTTAGGAGGTCGGAGACCAAAAGTCCTGCTGAAATGCAAAAAAGTGCCAAATATATGCAGTTAAGGTGCTTATTCCAGCCGATCCAACATGAACATACCAGTGCACTTTGTACATTTTGAATTTTCTGGACCATTTGCGCTACATTTTAAATGTATCTGACACTTCCCGCTCGGGTGTCATGTCTGTACTCTTAGCTGCTTCCTCTGAGTTCTTCTCCATTTACGCAGCTGGGCAATTTTTACCGCATCCATTCAGGGTAAGCACCTCGATCCTGGGTCAAGCAGAAGGCGGGGCGAATCCGCCAACCAACCGACTTTTTGCTTCTTTTCAAAGCAGGGTTCGCGAACCCAACCGGCAGAGAGGAATGGGGCGAGACGTTGCCGCTTTGGGTCGTGTTCAAAGCTTAATCGCAACGGTCACATGCTTGGTTCACGCTTCCAACAGGCGTGTGAAGCGTGTGAATGTTCACTTGTTTATTTATTTATTTGCTCTTTGCATTGTCCAAGGGAACGTGCAAAGCGTTGGCTTGCGCGGTAGTGTTCATTTCCCCTTTATTAAAATCGAATTAAAAGAATAAATTATGGCTTGCTTATATTTTCCTATTATGTTAGGAATTATATCTCGCCGCAAAGTATTTGCATATTCCTACGTTTTGAGCAAGAAATTTCAAGTAATCTGTCCTGCTTCAGAAATTGACTGGCAACCACATTAATGGCACACAGAAAGTTCAAAATGCAAAATAATTAATATACGTTTGAGTAATGGGTTGTTTTAGATAGAAGAATTAATTTCAATTCCTGAAGGGAACCAAGCGTGCGATGCCTATTTTTATTCTCATTTGCTGCATCGCAGAGATCACGTTAAAGGGAAGGCGTGTCGTGTCGGGGGAGAAAGAAGCACCCCGGCTGAAAGTTGCCGTCATTAGAAGTTTGGGGTTATTTGGAGATGAGGGGGGCGCAGTTAGCGCTAACCCGAGCCTTTTGCGTCTCCGCCAAATTTTGGATCGCTGTCAAGTTTCAGCAAAGGTGGGCGAGATAAGGGTTCACTCAGGCTCAGCATGAAGACGGTAGCTGGCAGGAGAGGCCCTTAACCAGCCTCGGGGCCAATGGTCCTCGTGGGTCTGGTTCTCCGTTCTTCACGCTTTTCTCCCACTTGTGGCGCCGCTGCGATGTTCTCAGCAAAATGGGTGTGAAAATGAACTCTGAGGTGGCATCGTGGGGGTCGTCCTCTCGTGGCGATGGGGGAACCACTTTGGGCCTCATTGCCAGCTTTAGTGCGTATTATCGATAAAGGGAACACACACGCCTCTGTGGAAAATCACTGCAATGCAAATGAACCTGAGATAAAAGCAGGCAAATGAGCCTTGTCGCCGAGTGACCCAAATCCCACCACTCTGAGGATTCCAGCTCATCTCTTTGGCCAAGGTCGGCGCCAGCCTGGAGGCAGCATCCAGGACCGGTAGTAGATCCACACAGGGCCCAAACTTGTTTTTGTGGATTAGGATGAGAGGAGGTGACCCCAACCCACCCCAGGTACCAAACGTCAGGGCTCAAGGGTGTTCTACACAGAGGACTGGGGAAGCAGGGGACAGACTAGGCTTTTACAATAGCTTGCTGGATGACGGAGACGTAAAGATGCTCCAACTCACTCCTGGTTCTTAACCGGGCTCTTTAATGGTCTCATTTTTGTGAACAGCACTTCCGATTTTCTTCAAATTTACTGCAATTTTTCATAAAGCCAGCAAGCAGCTTATAGTACATGAGGCTGCTTAAGAGGAAATGCAAAATAAGGCATTGTGAAAACCTGTAGCTGAAGCGCTGGTCTGTGATTCCTTGCTCATTTACACCCCTGAGAAGTAAGAATTAGAATGAATGGCGAATGTTTTTTAAAGGCAATTCATCCCTTTGTTGGAAAGTCAATTATTGACAGGATTAAGAGAAGAAATATTTTCGTTGTAGGCACCCATTACGGATCTGAGAACATTGTTTCATGTGCTGCTGCGTGTCCACATGGAGGATCACGTGGGAGCAGCAGGAGAAGGGAATGGGTTTGCGATCCCAAGGCACAGGACCCCACCCCCAACCCCACCAGAGGCAGAAGACTGACACAGTCTAATGTATCCCAGAGGGAGATCACAGGTCTTTAAACAGCAGCGTCTCGAAGCTCCCGGGCTCAAGAGTCTCGGCTGCATTGCTTTGTTTGCATGTTTTCTCCGTGTTTGTGGACATTTCCTCTGGGAGATCAGGTTTCTTCCCCAGTCCAAAAACAAGCTGTGTGGTGAGTCGGTCGCTCTGAATTGCACTTTGTGTGTGTGCGAGCATTTATGTTTGTTGTTTGTGGCCCTGGCAAAAATATTTTGAATGTTGGCTCGGTTTACCCTTCATCCCCCCCGCAACTGGGTCTATAATAACCTGGAACTTTGGGTACCGAAGGAAAGACGGATGGACGGGTAGATGGATTGACACACAGCGCAGTGCTGAGATGCACAGATTCCAAAATACTAACTTACTTTATGATCCGGCATCAAAATATCCCAGAAGGCGCTCCCACCCCCCCGAAGTAACCAACTGGACACAAATACGAATCATCAGCACTCTTGCTGAGCGCCAGAATCGTGGGTTACCCACAAGTCAAAGTGGAACTTGGCGATTCTGACAAGGAATTCGATTTTCTTCCGTTGCCGTTGATGCTTGGTAGACTTAAGCACCTCGCAGAAACCTTGGCTTCACTTCAGGAATCAGACCGAGCATGAAATCAGAATCGTGGGACTGTTGTGAAGAAGCGAAGTGAAGTTACCACATGGCGACGTTGGTGATTAATCCACGGAGCTGGAAAACCCAGCTCAAGTCGCCTCTCCAGAAAGCCCCTCAAATACCGTGTAAGATTAAGGTCCGGCAATTTAGAAAAATTTTGAAATTGCCAGAACCACCCAAAGGCAGAGTGCACCACAGGGATTGGAGGATGGCTATCCTTTTGACCTCTGCTGCAGATTTGGTGCTCAGCGGGCGGCAGCTTACAGGCTCTGGGGCAAAGCTGCACATCAATACCTGCCCTCAAATGTAATGAAAAGACCCAGGCCACGCTAGAGGATGGACGCCTCTCACTGGAGCGGACCTGCCATGCCGCAGAGCTCCGTGATCCGATCTCCTGTGCATGCGTGTCCAGTTGGCGAAAGAAATGTGCCAACAGGCAACCCTCAGGGCCGGGTCACTACGGGCTCTTCGGTTGTCCTGCACTCCTTCCCATGAGCCCCTGAGCGGCTCAGGCCTAGAGGCCATATTGGCTCAACTTTCTGGGAAGTTCCTTACCCATTTGCTATGTCCTTTGCCAGCCTTGTGCTGTTTCACGTCCTCTTCGTCTCAGTATCCACACAAAAGGACCCGATTCACGCTTGGGAGTCACGAAAATCGGCCCACTTTTGCCCTTGAGGGCGAGGACGTCGTTCCCTCCTTTGCGAAGGTATTGTCCTTCCCAGAGAAATGAGTCTATTGTGCACTCAATAGTACACATCAGCCCCGTGCTTGCACATATACAGCACGCAGATAATAGATGTGCCCTTCTGTTTCTGCGCTCGGGCTTTTATTTAGCAGCCGCAGAGCCGCTGGCGGAGAAGAACGAAAGCGCGTCCCTCTGTTTACCTCCTGGGGGAAATAGTTGGCCAGGCACATTCAGGTACACTAGAACCGCTTCTATTCACCTCTGCTCTCCATTGTTTTCCAAAGTGCATGCCGACCTTTAGCTGCAAAAGGAAGCGGCGAGGGGCGGAGAGGGGGCAATAAGTTCCTCCCCGGGAGCGGTCAATCAACGGTCCGCCGCTGAGCTAATGCTAACGTGTGGTTGCTAGCGCGGCTGCCGTATACACATCGCAGCCGCTTTTCTAGGCACTAAACGGCAGTGTGACACATACAGATAACAGCAATAATCCCGCTGTTACAGATTTATTAACGCCATAAGTCATTTTATAAAAAGCATTTATTTCAAAGTTTTCCGCTTCTGAGATTGAAGCACATAATAAAGCAACAGTACAATGTTCATAAAATATAAGTGTGATGTAACATTTTCTTACATGTTGAAATACTGATATCTGTATGTATACTAAAATAAGAACTTTTAAAATTGTACAAAGGTACCATAAAATCGACATAAGAAATTAGGTGTCTCCCACTGCGACAGGATAGGTCGGCATTTTCTTACCGGGAAGAAAAACGTACACCGATAAAGAAAAAAAAGCAATAAAGAAAACCGAAATCTAACCGTAATCATAATTATTTTATAATTAAAAAAAAAAGAGATTTACAAGAATTAATAGGCGCAAGTTTGATTCTCGAGACATTTGCACATTGTACTGTACATACGTTATATGTATGTTATATTTTAGCTTTAGGATATAGATTTCAAGTTACAAAAGTTGCACTGCGTTGCAAGAGTGTCCGTTATTTAAGGCGATTTTTGAGCTCACAGCTTGTTCTTTGTGATTGAAACTTCATTTGGCTGAAGTGGGGACTCCTTTGAAAACGCCGGAAACAGTTCCTTGTTTCGTCGTAATCCGTTGTGTTGTGGACATGGAAAAAGAACACCTAAGAGTCAGGAAGGATGCTCCGTTTGGAAGATGGACGTGCTACCGCCGCAGTCAACTGTAGCTTGACTTTCGATTCGCGTTTATTTTTTTTATTTATTCCTTTATTATTACGCTTTTTTAAATATAAGGCAACCATTTTAAATCCATAGTGAGCTCCTTCACAGTATCAGCTTTGCCGTGTCTCCCTGCGATCTTCGTCCCACATTTGTTCTCGCCGCGCCTCGCCAAAGCCACTCCCGTAGAAACCAGTAACCGAAACGAAAAGTGTAACTACCACAACGTCTCGCGTGTTTATTTTTCATACATACCAGTACTGCTCAGATGTCTCTTTTTTGTTTTTTGTTTTTTACTTATAATATTTTTTTTTTGTCTTTTGGCTTTCACTCCGCACTAAATCTTGGTTCAAAATCGACCCCCATTTAAGCATGTACCGTAGTATACTACAAGTACACAAACTAAAAAAGTTTACCATAAATAGATGAACTCGCATTATTCTCTTAGCAAACTCCACAAGTTATACGCCATCATAGGCGAGCCGGGGAAGCAGGACCTCCTGTGGGGGGCGTGAGGGGGTTACGAGTTATCGTCGGCAGGGTCTTTGGTGCCGTAGAGGTCGGCCAGCTTCTTGAAGCGCGGCCCCCAGCTTTGGAGGTAGTCGTAGTCGAGATCTGAGTCCGTTGTGACCGTCTCCAAGGAGCTGAGTGAGCCGGCCACCGAGCCCCGTCCCTCGTAGCCGTAGATCTGGATGGAGTCGTAGGGCGGCGCCGTCGGGTCATTGTCCGCGTCCGAGATGCGTGTCTTGATGAAGTCGTCCACGTCCACGCTGTTAGCGGCCGGACGCGTCCCAGGCCGGGCCGGATACTGCAGCTCAGGCTTGATGTCCTTCCGTGGCAGGAAGCCGTTGGCGCCGTCGGGGTTCTGCAGCGTGGCGATGTCAAAGGCCTCCGTGTCCTCCTCGCCGCCTCCCTCGTCATCGTACGTGATGATGTTCTCGCGGATGTCCTCCTCCTCGAACACGATGAGGGGCTCCTTCTTCTGCCTGCGCAGGGCTACGAAGAGCACGACGATGGCTGTGGTGCCGCAGGTGGAGAAAAAAAACGCGGTGAGTCCACCAGTCAACAGGCCGCCCATTCAAACCTCAGACGGCATCTACTGCTGAACTTAAGACATCTGCGTTAACTCGACGCGTCAAAATATCCAGCTGGGTAAATCAGCATAAGAAGGAAAAGAACCACAAACACGCAACTACTGACTGGGAATGACTACACTGCATAAAAATGTGGGCAAAGAACTTTAAAAAGTTTATAAAAACATTTCACACCCAGTAACAGCTAATGTAATATCACTGATAATTTTTCAAAAATACTAATATTCTATAATTATCAAGTAAATGTCTACTTTAATCAAAGTGTCATAAAGTCAGCTTATTTTCGCAGGGTGCCATTTTGCTTCCGCAGTTTTTATTCCAACCTAAAGACATCTAATTATTTTCAGCTCATGGCTGTAATATGTTCAGTGAGTTACAGCCCAGAAAAGCAGCGCCCATGGCAGAGGAATGTGTGAACCAGAAGGTCCAAATTCAGCCACAGACTGTGCCTACAGGAAAGGCCCAGGCTCCACCCCTTGTAAGCCCCGCCTCCCGCAACGACTCACCCAGCAAGATGACGATGCAGGCCAGGATGGCGATCAGCGCTCCTGTGCTGAGGCCTGCTGGTAGGATGTAGGGCTCAGCGTTGCAGGACAGGATGATGTCCTTGTCGCAGCTGCACACGCGGATGGTCAGCGTGCCGGTGCTGCTCATGGGCGGGTTGCCATTGTCGTTGATCTCGATGGGCAGGAGGTAGCTGTCCTGCGTCATCCGGCTGAAGCCCTTCCGGGTCACGAAGATGCTGGCGGTGCTGTCTGCGGCGACCGGACCGGAGAGAGAAGCGGAGATTTGGTTAAAAACGCCTTAGCGGTGCAGCGAGGGAATACGTGTGGGGGCGAGCTGCCGTTTCGTGCTTTACGACAGATTCGATACCGCGCACGGCAGACGGACTGCGAAGCACAGTCCCGCTAGAGTCCCAAGTGTTTCACTTACCCAAGAATTGCAGGAGGCACAACAAATAAAAACATGGTGGATGTGGGATTTGGAGGAGGTGGGTGAAGCGGGGATTCCTCGCAATATTAAATCCCTGTTTAATATTGTGACCATTTATCAGCTTCCAAAAGCACGATCAAGGTCCCTTTTGGACCCGGAGAGGCTGGACCGCCGGCAGGCATACGTTTGCAGGGTCGAACCCGGAGAAGAGATCAACCGCTTCCCCCGGGGACTCTTCGGGGACACGAGCCTTCCGTTCCCTTCCCCCTCGCTGATACAGCTTTCAAAGGGAGCATCCTTCAGCCGCTGGTCACGTGACATGACTCCCGCGTCCTCCCGCGGTCCTACCCATCACCTAACCAAGGTCATAAACTCATAAAGAGGCTTATTGTTCTTTAAGAGCCTTGGTTTAGTCTCAGCCTTCGCAGCGTTTAAGGGTTTCCGCGTAATCCCACCGGACTTAAGATGCCTTTTATTTCTTTAAAGCTTAAGGTCTTTTAATTGGTTGCTAATGCCGACCATCGAGGGGGTAAAATTCACGGAAACGCTATTGCTTGGAGCACGCAGACGACACGTTGATATGATCAAGACCCAATCCTGTTAGACCAGCTGGAGCGCATCGTCCACTTCCTCCATACAAACTCGTGTCCTCAGCCGGGGTAAAATGGATTACAGAGACAAAATGGGTCATAAAGGGATTCTGACATTTATGATTCTGCAGCCCATGCTATCCAAAGTGCGTCAGCAATGATCAATCAGACCATGTTGGAAAACTAAAAAAACTGTCCGAAACGGAACAGAGAGCGAAAGAGAGAGAGAGACATAAATCTGTAAAAGGGAAAGAAAAAGCAGCTGAAATCTGGACCCATTTGAGAGGATGGTTTCTCCACAGATAAATGCGCCAAATCTGGACAGGACTAATCTTTCTCTCTCACATTGTTGGCTTTTTAAATCACCTCTGAAAGCAGCCATTTCCCCGCTCATTAGGAGGAGGACCATCCGAGCCGACAGACGTTTCTCAACACGGGCCTCGCCGTACCCTCACTGCAGGGCCTCGGGAAGGCCCGGTTTGACATAACCCGGGTGTCAAATGTACGAATCTGTCCGAAGCGCAGTGCATGCATTTCTCTGCGTCGCAAGTGCAGTAAAACAGCTTCGGAATCCGTGGTTCCAAACCCGGCTTCCATCTTCAGCAGTTGGTGCTCTTCTTAACACCAGAATGAGAGTAGAAGGAGCTGATGATAGAGGAGAAAAATACCACTTCTGCCCTGTTTGTTTGCGGTGCTCACGATCGATACCGACTACTACAAGGCCAACCGCGAGCGATTATGTGCTAGCATTGACAGCGCGTAATCACCCTTGGCGACTGAGCAACGCCTCCATCAACGCCGCCCCGATCTGAGCGAGGGCTCTTCCAGCAGCCGACCGTGGGTTCCGGAGCGCTTCTCTTCCCGACACATCACGTCAGATGGGGTGGTTAATACATTTTGTCGCAAAACGGACACCATTTGAAAAATCAAAGGTTGATGGTAAAACCCATCCTACCAGGGGTTTCCCATCCAAACAAACACAGGCGTCCGTTCAGTTGGTCAGCATTCATTCACTGGTAGAACAGCATTCGTTCAAATATCTGCCCCCCCCCATATTTCTGTTCAACCACAATCCAAATTTTGTTTGTGACAAATGTCTGCGGCGATGTTAATTTTTCTCTATATCACAAGAAAATGTGTTGCTATGATCCACAGCAAGAGCCCCTGCCTACTGGTATGTGGTTGACTCAAATATCTAACTTTCACGCACTAAAAAAGTTCATATTTGAGCTGCGTAATCATTCGTAGTGATTTTTGGCCACCTTTTGGAACTCCTTTGCACAACCTGACGACTGCTGTTAACAAGAAAGTTCTAAGCATTGTTAACCTTTAGAGTTTGGGTTCTATCTGTATTCATTCAATGACTTATTTTGTTGTTGCACTGCTTGTGAATGATTTTTTTTCTGGAAAAAAAAATTAAAAATTAAGCCCAATTCAACTTCAAGCTTGAATTCATGTTCAAGGCTCAGGGTTCACCTCATCATTCACATAATACGCAATAATAAAATAACATGCAAATATTATCTATTCATCAATCCATTTATTACCAATAACCTCTCTATCCTGGTCAGGGTTGGGGTGGTCCACAATCTACCTTGGAGTCAGCAGACAGTGGGCTTTGAAACTATACCCTGGGCGGAAGACCAGTGTAAAATTCAAGTATAATATGAAGTATTAATATGCAATCATGAATAATAAGTCAAAACAGATAAAGTGGTACTGGGAACAAATACTGGGTAGTGCAATGGTTAAGCGGATAACTTGAAACCCTGTTGCTGTAACCTCGAGCAACATCTTTATCTATAAATTCATTTGCATTGTTTCTTTTAGCTTCCACTTTTCTCCAGAGCACCTTAAGAGTTTTAAGGTACATAAACAGATTTGCCCGTTTATACAGTGGGATAAGTATCTTCATCACAGGTGCCACATCAGGAAGGGGATTCAGGCTAGGTTCCTTCAACCAGAAGGTTCCACCTCTAACCACTCCGCCACCTACTGTCAAACACCACCTTCTGAATATAAACCCATAAATCCCGATTAGCCTGCATCTGTATGTGACTTCAGATCAAGTGCACTGAACTTGGCACCAGACAAGCAGCTTTGATATGTCAAAGAGTGGCTCTTGGGAGCGCTGCCTCTGGTCAGACAGAGCAGGGGCTACAAACAGCTTGAGCAAGTCATCTCTGAGCCTGTCAGACTGGCAGGAGAGCGTCTGGCACGTTGCCGCAGCCTGGCACCTCATCGGCCATGCTCCCGTGCCTTGGACGCGTTTGATAGCTTGTGGGAAACCCAGGATCGCAGAGATAGACACAGAGAGGCGAGTAGGGCAAAACTGACGTGGCTAAGTGGTACCAGCGGGCAGCGGGGTTTCTCAATAAGTGGCAGATAAGGGGTGAAATTCACAAATTTCTAATGAATGCAACCCACCTCGGTTATCCTTGACAGTGAAGTTGGGGTTGTTGGCCGCCTCAGGGGCAATGCTAAAGCGCAAGTAATGCCGGTGGGTCATCTCGTCCTTGTCCACGGCACTCAGCGTCTCAATAAGCTGAAAGAGGGCAGGCAGAATGTTAGCAATAGTAGCATGGGCACGTGCACACATGCACACCCATTAGGCCTTCTCCTTCGTTGCAAACAGCGACAAGCAAATACCTACAAGTCTGGGAAGAGCAGCTTTTATGTAAAACATAATGGCCTTTGAGCTGCCTCACCGGGTTGTTTATTTCAAAGTTATTGAATTGTTGGAAGTAGAACTAATTTTCACTCAACGCTGCCAAATCCAGGGCTATTATCTGCTGTCATATGTTGAAATGACCCTGAGGTCTCTGATTTATTTATTTCTTCTTCTTTATCATCTGTTGCCAACCAGTGCTATACCTTACAATGGCTCCTTTTTGCTCATTGTGCTAATGCTTGTCGAAAAAAGACGAAAAACTGCTTTTCTAGTGTAAAAGCCACTTGTGTTTGTGGGACCCTGATGTCATTTATCAGACACAGAGAACGCTACTGGCGCTCAGTGTGGGGGATTTGATCTTAAGTGAGGTCTTACTTTGCCTGGTGCAACGTTCTCGCACATGTGGATGTCGTTCTGGGTGGCAAATTCGGGGGCGTTGTCGTTCACGTCCTTGACCTTGATGTTGACGCGCACCTTGGCGTCTTGGTGGTGTCCTCCTGGGTAGGGTCATCAGGAGAGACGTGAACATATGGGGGGTTTCAAAAGTCACCCTAACCCCGAAAGGCTTCCTCAGCATTTCTAACAGCTCAAACAGGTCTCAGAGATCCACAGAAAGCAAATTAAATTTGAAAATCGCATTACGAATCTGCTGGGAGACGAGGCATCTGTGGACACTTCAACTGAATGCGCCATGCGTGAAAATCCAGACTCGAATTGCAGGCAAGTTGTACCAGATGGCAGGAATGGAAACCATCAGAAAAACACGAAAGTTCTAAACAGTTATGAATTGTGACAGAATTGCATTATCATTCCTGCCTAATGGAGCAAATGGGATTCTGGTGCTGGTTTCTGTCTCGGTTACATAAGGATGAGGTGTATGGCACAAGAGAACAATAAAGCACACAGTTCCCCTGGAGTGTGGAGGTTGTCAGACGGGCGACCAACCTATTTCCGCAGCGCTGACCGAAATGTTGTGCCAGGGTTGAGTCTCGCGGTCCAGAGGTCTTGTGGTCTTAATCAACCCCTTCTCAGGATCGATGGTGAAGAAATGGTCCACATCCGTGTAGCTTAGGATCATGTACCTTGGTGAGGCAGAAAGACCACAAAGTTGAGCACAGCTTAGCAACATTTGTGTGCACAATGCATCACAATTAGTATGCAGGTACCGCGGTACAGGGAAATCAACCAGACTTTATCACCATGGTGGCGGTGGGGAAATGCAAAATTAGATGCAGATTCCCGTCCAGAGACGATGCTGCTAGGCTGCACTTCTTAACTTAAGTGAAGTGACGTTTGGGGCCCAAATGAGCAGTTTTAGAGTGGCTTCTTTGGATAGTTTGGTGATGGTTGGCTATGAGCAGCTTTGGGTAGAGCTGTGGTTGTTCACCTTGTTTGATGGGCAGTGTTGAGAGGTGGAATGGGGTGGTGTTTCCTAAGGTTGGAACAGCTGTCAAACTCAGTCGACTCGCAATGGGCAGGACCGAGTGTTTGCCGTTACGAAGGGCTGAGTAATTTTTGAGGTTGCTTAGCCGGAGCTGGGTAGAATCGCGTGGTTGTCGAGCTTGGTTGATGGGTTTTAGGCAGGATGTGGTGTTTTTTGGGTGTTGTTGGCTGCTATTGTGAAGGGCCGTGTGGGCGTTGCAAAAGGCAAAGTCATTTTTGAGGTACTGTAGGTTTGCCGGTTCTGGGCAGGACTGCTGTTGGCTAGTTTTGGGTAAGAGTTAAGTGGTTATTGAGTTTGGCTGGACAGTTTTGAGCAGACCTGGGTTTTTATCAAGCTTGGCTGACTGGTGTTGAAAGAGTCAAATGTTTGTCGAGCCTGGTTGGGTCATGTTTTGCAAGGCTGAGTTGCGTTGGGTGCGGCTAGCAGGTGTGGGATGTGGTCGGGTAATGTTTGAGGAGGACCGAGCAACAGCTGGGTGTGATTGGGTAAGTTTATGTTGGAACTTGGAGTAAGAAGAGGTTGGGCCAGTCTGCACAGCACTGAGTGGTTTGAGGGCAGATGAGCTGGATAAACAGAGATTCACATACTTGATAGGGCTGTTAGCCACATCAGTGTCACGAGCGTGCACCCGGCCCACTGACGTCCCGTCGGGGGCATTCTCCTCCACATCGAAGTTGTACTCGGGTAAGTTGAAGGCAGGGGGTTCGTCAGCATCCTCCACCATAATCTTCACCGTAGCTGTGTCTTTGTAGGGCCCCCAAGCATTAAAGCGGACGTCCTCAAACTTGTTGGATGCCTCCACCCGCAGCGTGTAAGCCCGCTTCACCTCGAAGTCCACCGGCTGCAGACATAAAGACAGCAGCCATTTCAGTCACGTCTCGGCGTTGTTGTTATTCCTCTTAGAGCCCAATTTGGAAGAACAAACACAGTCTGGAGCACCGTGTTCCCAATGCACCACGAATATATGAATCCTCCGACAGGCTTTATTATGTGGGATGCATTGTGTGTGAAGAGCGAATGTGACAACTGTATGGGGCGGCAAACATCCCTGGCCTTTCCCGTGCCTACCTTCGCGGGGGCTCAGTTCTGCATCCTCAAGGCTGATGTAATTCCGTGAGACTCTGAGCGATGAGGTTTAAGAAGTGCACAGCAGGAAATAAGCAGATGTTCGGAAGTGATGACTCAGTAAACGGAATTCACCTCTCTCTTTTTCTCTCTCTCTCCCTCTCTCTCTCTCTCTCTCTCTCTCTCCAAACAACCCCACATCACCATTTTCACAAAAATAAAATCAAGTCACCAAAATGTGCAGTTAAGTCGTGAAACAATGCGTAGCGCCAGCTGCAGGAAGCTGACATTTTCAATTTTTAATCTTTTTCCTCCCCCGTATTTACAACCTTATCAGACATAAGCGATAAAAGATGGACATCGGTACATTCATTCCTGCATTTTCCTGAGTCTGCTTCTTATTTACAATTTAAATTCTAGCGCTCTGTGATACAATCGGGACTGAATTTTGATGGCAAAAAATACTTAATCCAGAAAAAAAATACAACAAAGGAACACGTGGACTTCTGCGAAAGCCTTTATTACAGGGTGCATCCAGTTTGAATGAGATAAACACACAGAGTGCTGGGGACAGCAGATAGAGGGCGATGTTGCTGCAGAATTTATCCATGGTACTGAATTCAGTCCAACTCAGAGTTCTTCTTTTCATGAATGTCTTTTCTTTATACAGCTATAATTAATTCATATTTTCTGATTTAGGAATGTTCTTTTTCATAGTACCAATTCAAAGTTGAATGGGAAAACAAAAGTGCATCTTTGGATACTACAGGACAGTGAGTGGTTTTTAAGATGTCAGCTTTACAAAATATTCATCCAGCTGATTTGTTCCTCCAAAGCAAGTGACACTACAAAACATGGTAATTTTTACTGCTTTATTATCCGTTTCAAGTAAGTACCTTGGTCAAGGGTACTACAGCAGGAGGGGGGGAGTTCAACCTGGGTTCCAGGATCCTCTGAATGCAAGGTGGTGTCTCCGACCACTATGCCACCTGCTGGCCCAATTGAGGCTTGAATAGGAGAAATAATTTTTTCCGAAAAAAGTCAGGAACTGTAAATGTCTTTCTGTGGCCGCCGTTCCGGGGCTGTCGGCAAGTTCATGCTCCTTATTTGCAGAATATAAATTACACGCTCCTTCTCATCACGGAATCGCGACGCGACACCGCATTCGCCATCTACCCCCCATACCCCCCCAGTAGGCGTTGAGGACCCCAGTTCCGATCCCATCCTGTGGCACCTAATAACTAGCTGCCCGAATCTAATCAACAGCAGATAATATCCACAATAACGCCGCGGCCGTCTCTTAATATTCCGGGGGCGCCGCCTGCCTGCAGTTGAAACGGAATACTTGATTAAAACCCCTGCAATTCTGTCAGTAACTTCGACTTTAATTTTCGACATGCTTTGAAGAGCCAAAGGTGATGATTTCCCGAGAGCTGGATCACGGAGGCATTATGTTATTGAGCGGAGCTGCCTGGCATCAAAGCGGCATTGTCTGCGTCGCCCCACCCCACCCCGCACCCATTCCGGCCCCCTCCCCTGCTCTTCTGTTGGGGCGGGTTAGGATGACAACTGGACCTGATGCCTGAGAGAGGAACCTACTGTGGACAATTAACCTCACGCTACCCACACACACACACACAAACACACACACACAGACTTTGATTATTCCAGCCCTGGGTTTCCGTGCTCCATCTTCCTTCTGCTCCCAGCGGCTCCCTGCTTTCTAACCCTTACTGGGACCAGCGGTTAAGTGCGCTTCCGGCGGCACTCAGACACACTCCACGCATCCTGTTTACACAGCTGCTTTCCATATTTTAAGAGCTAAGGAAGTCTGGAATGGCTACGCAAACCTCAGTCTACAACTGTTTTTAACCAGATGATGAATCAGACCTCACTGTACAAAATCCGTGCAATTGTACTATTAACTACTGCAAAAATGTGATCTTTAACTCACCAGCCTCACCAGCGAATGTAGCTGACCTCTGCTTATCATTTATCTGGCACTTTTCTCCAAAGCTACTTACTGTATAATGTTTGACCCATACAGCAGGGTATGTTTTATTGTATCAGTTCAAGATAATAGTGATGTACAATGAGACTGGAACCACACTGGTATCGGCCGACAATCATTTCAATTAATTTTATCAGCATCGGGCCGAAGATTCAAAACGCTGTTTGATGATGCCATCTTTATGTTCCAGAAGAGAGGTGCCGCGTGAAACAAGTGAGAGCGGTCAGTGTCGCCAGCGAGAGGATGTTCAGTGCAGCTGCTAATGCGGTCAAAGAAAAAAAAAAAGAGAATTTCCAACGAAAAGGCAGGGATGCTCGTTTTGAGAAAAATGTGCTCCCATGCCAAAAAACAAAATGATGCACTTCCAGGAAAAAAGCTGTGTTAGTTCTTCATAGTTATATCATTTTACACTTTCTTCGGTTGCCATTATTTCTTTTGTTAGATTATGTACACTAGGAAAAAAAGGGAAACATGCTACGTGGAGTTTAAGGCTACAGCCTGCTACACCATCGCCTATTTAAGGGTTGGGTAGCAGCCAAATGTTCAGCAGATGCTGTTTATTTTAAGGGTTGTACATGGTCTGAAAAACTGAAATGTTAGTTAAATGTTACATTTGTCTTTAATTCTCTTCAGACAGATGTAGTGCCACTTTTCTTAGTATTTTATAAATTTGCGCAACGGTATTGCATTGGTGTCTGCCGACAGGTACAGTTATCGGAAATTATCGGATATCCGAATCAACACAGAATTCTCATATCGTGCCTTTCTAACAAACAGCCAGCTAAATATATAAACAGAAGAAAATGACACCAGGGTGAGCGCTAAACACACCGTCATGTGCTTGTCGAGTTGCGGATTTATGGCAGCATCAGAAGGCTGACTTCCTCCTGTGCTGGATTTCAGAGAACTGGGTGGAGTGTGGTGGGATTATGAATGTTATGCTCTAGTTTGGCCAGAGGGGGCACTCTCCCATTTGGCGCTTGGGTCATTCCTCCAGGTGGCTGAACGTGTGGCTAATCCTGGTCCACAGGGAGAGGGGCACGGCTCCAATAACTGAGCTGCCGGGATGGATTCTCTCACCGAGGGAACCGGCCATGAAAGTCGGCGCTCATCCGGCACGTAATCGGGAACCGAGGTGGTGTCATTGCAGGCAGAGAGTGGAACGGAGAGAATACACTCCCCCAAGCCCTCTGCTCCTCATGCAGTAACTCTCTCTCTCACACCACACACACACACACACACACACACACACACACACACACACACACACACACACACACACACACACACACACTGCTTGGGACCTCAGGTACAGATGAACATTTCGCAGCTTAGCGCAGAAATGGTGACACTCCCACGCAAACAGACATACTCACACACCCATGCGCAGGTGCACGGACCTGCAGACAATTATACATATTCCCACAGGTAACAATAGTTCGAAGTGAGCTGCCTGTCCCTGGGCTCTAATAAAGCTCTGGCATTTTGAGAAAGCAGGACGTGTGCAAACCATCTGCCTGCCCTTTTAACACCACCCCCGCCACCCCTCACCTTTTTCAGCTTGATGACGGCCTCCTGCGTCTCCGAGTCCACGGTGATTTCAAACACGTTTATCCCGTCGCCTTCGATCAGCCGGTACAGCACCAGGCCGTTTTCGCCCAGGTCGGGGTCCTTGGCTTTCAGGCGGCCCACCTCCTCGCCGGGAACTTTGTCCTCTGACACAGACATGGCGTAGACGCCTGGGGAGACCAAGAGGGTGTTTGAACGTCTGACCACACCCACTACAAGACACCCAGCATCTGTACACTGCAATGTCAATGTGTACTTTACAATTATGTTTATGCATAAGGGCAGGTGTTGGATTGGTGATGGGAGGAGCAAAGGCGAGTGCTCAAAAAAATGCAACGCATCCTCCATGTGCTGTGGTCTCTGCTGCTAACATTTATTATTTTTATTTAAATAAATCAAACTTTTCTCAAAGAGAGCTTACAAGATGACTGTGACTGTGCAGTGAGCCATTTACACTTAGAAATATATTTATGCATTCGTCAGATGCTCTTCTCCAAAGCGACATCTAGCCCAGACTAGACAAAAGTAAGTAAGAGAGCAAGGGTTTAGATACAAACACACAGTTACTGAAGCACATCTAGTTTGTGTGACACAGCTGTTGCCATAGTGAACATAATCCTGTACCTACTGGGGTGAAGTACGAATAATAAAACAGGTAAATTTCACCCACACATGACAGAACCTCAGGTGAGCACATATTGGACTGACTAGCCAGTTCAGTGCCTTGCTGTAATATTTGTTAAATATGTTTTTCAAAGTAGAGGAGAAATGGTTAAAATCCACTTTTTTACTATTTATTTTAATGCTAAAAGAAAATATTACAAAGGTTTCAGAGCCTTGGGAAGGATATGGGTTCAAAGATGCTGACTTTTGAGTCCCTTGTTGAATGCTGGGAGGGATTCAGCAGAGCTGAGGGGCAATGGGAGCTCTTTTTGTTGGATCAGTCTGACAATGATGATTATGTGATGCAAACGCACTGTATATTTAACAAAAAATGCTCAAGTTTAACTCAGAAGAGGTGAGAGGGCAGACAGTTGCCTGTAGCACTGAGGACATGGAAGCTGTCTTGCTCCTGGCCTCATCTGGTCGGTCTCTTACTGCGCCCAGGGCCAGAAGCTCCAGGCTTTTTTTAAAAAATAACTCCAACATGGGAAGCGAGGAAGGCCAACCGATGTAAAAGGCCTCCTACTTCAATCAGACTACATATAAATAAGTGATTCACACATGGGAGGATTCAAATAAAGTGCTCCCTAGGCTTATTTTGTCCGTGACTCATGGAAATTCAGCGAAAAGTTCAGCATCGGTGTCTGGCGAAGTAGATGTAAGACCTAATCAACAGAATATCCGAGTGTAGCCCTTGTATGCAGAAGTGGCATTTATGTCGGGAAAAGCTGGAGCTGAGATGCAAGCACTTTGATATCCTTCAGATTTGAAACAAACGGATCCAAAGCAACGGACAACAGCAGAAAAAAGTGACATTTGTTACATTTTCTGTCATTTTAACATGCCTGTAAAACACTTGAAATATTTAAATAATGCTATTCTTTTTAACAAGTTGCGTATCATTTGTCCCAGTGCCCTAACATTAGGGAGAAGAATGAAGGATGATCTTAATGAGAGGGAGGAAGCTCGAGAATACAATACATATCCTTACAATGCTGCGATTCCTACAAACTTGACATGGGGATATTGAAAGTCACACTAAATACTTAAATTAAGTAACCTTTTAAACAATTTGAGTTTCATTTTACAGATTAACCAGCCACCTTTTTGGATCTTTTTTAATTCTGAACAATAATGTTTTGTAATGTAAGTCACCGGACTGTCCGGTTATTCCAGCATTTGGTCACCTGACTTCCGGCCGCAGAGATAAACTGTATGAACATCCTTTTAAAAGCAAACAGACTGACGTGAGGGAGAGGCTGCTCGGGCTCTAAATCATTATAGCACTTCCCCATGCTCTTCTCCGGAAACTAAATCCTGTTTCTGATATTAGAGAGCTCTAAAGTTTCTGTACAGACATGGTGGCCCAGTATCCTGTGTGCTCTTTCTCCTTCTCCTGCCAACCACACTGAAACACAGACCCAACTCTAACGTAGGAGGGAAGGCGGGGCGACCGTGCACTCACTCTGGGGGAACTTTGGCGGGTTGTCATTGACATCCGTCAGGGTAATCTTCACCTCAGTTGTCCCCGAGAGACCACCCATGTGGCCACCCATGTCTTTGGCCTGGATGACCACGTCGTACTCCTGCCTCGCCTCCCGGTCCATATTGGGCAGCGCAGTCCTGATGATCCCTGTGGAAGTGAAACCTAGGATTAGCAGTCTGTCCATCTAAGCAAGAGACAATGGCTACTTCTTAAACTGACTAAACACTGGGATCAAGCTTGGTTCTGTACCTCAGACCTAGAATGGTCTACTATATGCCAGACGATATAGCTCACTGTTATTATGCCGTATAATATGCTAAGTCCAAAGCTATGATATGCTGCACTGCGAAACTCAATGCCAGGACATTGTATGATAGAGTAAACTGTGTGTGTAGCCCAATGCTAGAATATTGCACATAATGCCCAGCAGCATAGCTCACAGTTAGAATACGCTAGATTATGGAGTTCATTGCTGGATATTCTAAAATAAACTATACTGCTCAACACTATGATACACTATGATATGCCTGGCTGTGCAACTTAATGCTATGATAAGCGTAGCTCATTATTAGGCCCTGCTAGGTGACATAGCTCAACATGACGATATTCTGCCATTTACAGCTCCCAGCTATCATATTCTAGGCTGTGTAACTCAGAACCACACTAGGACATACACTATATGGCCAGAAGTATGTAGACACCTGAGCATTGCAGCCATATGTGCTTGTTGAACAGCCCATTCCAAATCCATGGGTATTGATATGGAGTTGCCCCCCATCCCTTTGCTGCTATAACAGCCCCAATTCTTCTGGAAAGGCTTTCCGCCAGATTTTGGGAATTTGTTCCCATTCAGCTACAAGACCATCTGTGAGGTTAAATGAGAAGGCCCGGCTCACAGTCGGTATTCCAGATCATCCCAAAGGTGTTCAGTGGAGTTGAGGTCAGGACTCCACGCAGCCACCTAAGTTCTCCACGCTGATGTGGGTAAACCATGTGTTTATGGCGTTTGCTTTGTGCATGGGGGGAAAGGGGGGCATAGTCCTGCTGGAGCAGGAAAGGAGCTTCTTCCCTAAACTGTGGCCACAAACTTAGAAGCATACAATTGTCTAGAATGCATTTGTATGCTGGATGGGTGCAGCTGAAACAGCTCAGCTCAGGTATTAGAAGGGGGGATCCACATACTTTTAGTGTACTTTGTTGTGCATGTCAACTGCAGGATATTCTTTGATATGCTACGCTGCTCAACCCAAAGCCAGGACATGTTAGATAGCATAGCTCAGTGTTTGGATATTCAATTTAATGCTAGGCTGTGTGACTCAGTGCTAGAATATGTGTAGTCCTTGCCACGATATTCTGTTACATGCTGGCATAAACAAATTGACATTAGGAAGTGTTATTATGGTATGTGTATATGTAATTCAATGTAAGGATATGCAAAGCTGAACACTGGGATGCTCTGCTGGGATATTTTCTTAATGCTAAGCTGTATATCACAACACCGGGATACTTTTCAATACACTGACCTGTGCAGCTCAGTGGCACGACATTTTAAGATATTCCAAGTTGAACAGCTCAACAGTAGGATAAGCGTAGCTCAGTGCTAGGATATTCTATGAAATGCTAGGCTGCACAGCTCAATGTTAAGGTACTCTATGATACACTAGGCTGTGCAGCTCAGTTCAAGGCTATACTAAGACATCGCCAAGCTGCTCAGCTCAATGCTAAGGCGTGCTAGCGTGTGTAGCGTAATGCCAGGGCATCCCGATGTGTGCAGCTCAATACTAATGGATGCTAGAATATGCTAGGCACGCTTAGATCACGCCAGGCCACGCGGCTTGTTTCCCTGTGACTCGACAGAAAATCATGGTACTAGCACAGTACAAACAAATGCACGTCGAGTGCGATGAGGTAATGCTGCCAGAAACGCAGCGCTTGTGTCTTTCAGGTGCCTGATCATAAGCCCAGCAGCGCATTTGTTGAGCCCAGGTTGCTGTGTCGTGGTTTCCCCCCCTCTTCCTCTGAGAAAGCTGGCTCTCCCAGGGCCGTGGGGGAATACAGCAAGGATGGTGATATTTAACTGAGCTTTACGGCTGAAACGCAAATAAGGCCAAAACAAATTAGAGCCACAGCGGCTGGATGGTGTCCAACTTAATATCCAGTCTGGGCCGAGTTGAACGGCTGGCTTTTATTCCGACTCGACTCATCTGGTGAAACATTTAAATCGTTTGGCAGGGGACAGGTACACTACTTCCTGCAATGCCCTCGTGGGCATGACTACAAGATGTATTTAAGGCAGAATTAAGAAATTCTCACATTAAGCGTCATATAATAACATGACAATTAGTTAAACTGCACTTAACTTACAGTACGTCCTGATTCTATTATATGTGCAGAACAGAGTATTATTGACTGCAGAAAGTCTAAAGTGCTCAACTGCAGCAGCAAGACCAAGGAAGCTTTTATTTGCAAACAATCCTGTGTCTCTTTTATTGAGTGTTATTTTAGTTATGTACTGAATTTGTTTACTTCAATTCCAGATTTATTGAGATGGTTGCAGCGGTATTTCATCCTGAACTGCCATTATCCGTCCCTGTAAGCTGATTTGGACAAATGCATTAAACCAACAAACCAAGCATACTAGCAAACCAACCACAAAAACAAAAACAAAAACAAAAACAAAAACAACAACAACAACAACAACAATAATAATAATAATAATAATAATAATAATAATAATAATAATAATAATAATAATAATAATAATAATAATAATAACAACAACTCCATTGCAAGGTGATCAAAGTAGACTTGCGTGTACCTGTTTGGGACTCCACAGAGAAGTATGGCTGGCCCTGCAGGATGCTGTAAACCAGCCTGGCACTGTTGCCATAGGTGGGGTCATCGGCGTCCGTGGCTGTCACTTGCATCACCGAAGTACCTGCGTGCAGTCAGACCACCGGATGTTACTGGAAAACGGAGGGACACCGGGGGAGGCCATTTGGACGAACTGGGGAGCGACTCCAGCTGACTCGCAGTCACTGCTCAAAACCGGAATCCAAACTACGCCAGCTGTTGATTATGGGAAAATCCACTGCGCGCGACACCGGATTATGTGCTGCGCTGTGCGGCTGACATTTGGCCAGAGCCAGACTGCCCAAAGTTTGCCAAAGGCGGCGGGGCTATTTTTTGAGGATTTCAGAGACGCATCGAAACCGCAACCGGAGGCGGCTTAAGTAGCTGAGCAGGTGAGCCAAAGCAGCTGCAGGAGTACAGGAGCCATCCTCCGGTGCGAGACACTGACTTTATTGCCTGTCCATCAGTGCGAGGACCGCAGGAGAAAAAGTAATTCCCCGAGCCTGATAATTTCAAATCAATTTTCCGACGACATTAACACGGCCGGCGGATGTGGATATATTTGAAATTGTCCGGGTCGGCTGTTCCAGGCCGGCCTACCCAGCAGCATCATTTACATTGTCAGACAGCGGGATGGTGGGTAACAGATCGTTACTCCGCGACAAGCGCGCATTAAGGATGATGTATGGAAGGGACCTGGACTTGTGTGGGGCAAGCTGGACCAAATCAAGGCCTCCAGATCCAAGACAGTGACAACAGTCTGAAGACAGGTGGAGAACTTACCCACGTTGGACATCTCTGGCACGCTGGCATAGTACGGCCCGTGGAGGAACTCGGGCGGATTGTCGTTGATGTCCTGGACCTTGACGATAAATTCGGATGGCGGCTCCAGTGGCTTGTTTGTGTCTCGCGCCACTGCCTGCGCCGTCAGTGTGTACTGGGCCTGCTCCTCGCGGTCCAGAGTCTTGGTGGCGTGGATGTTGCCCGTCTTGTCATCGATGACAAAAATAGTCCCTGCGCCCTCCCCCGAGAGGATGTACTTGATGTTGCCGTCCCCGGTGTCGACGTCCGAATGCAGCTGCAGAGAGGCAAGGCAGTCAAGCGTAGTTGAGTGCGGCGGGCGCACTGAGGCACAGGACAGCACCGGGCAAGCTCTGGAATCGCTCAAACAGCACAAATTCATACATCCCATAAATTAATGAAACTTTCCCCAAAAGTCAAAAATAGATATAAGCCTGAGACGAGCTGGTCAAACGCAATAGTGGCTTCATTAACCACGGGCAAAAGATGCAGTAACCGTTCACTGGGATGGCTAAGACAAATTTATTTGATTCGAACAAGAAATTGTTGCATTTGTCTTTAAAAGTTAAAAATGTCTGAGTTGATACAACTCAAAGATTAATTTCAAGTCTCCCAGAGTGGCACTTATTTACAGTGCTTCTCCGTAGCGTAACATTAAAAAAAATTAATTATTGAATTTGGAGAAAACGCACAAACTCAGCATGTGCTGTTATTTTTATGCTTCACTTATTTATTGTTTATTGATGTGCAGAAATGCCCGAGAACCTGTTAAATGCAATTGAGCCACGGTGACACTTGACCCAATGCCAATTCCATCCAATAACCGCTGGGTACCGGCCTGGTCCAGAAGGAACAGAGGAAGGATATTTAGACAAGCATTGAAAATCATTATTTCTTTGGACCCATAAATCACCGCTTTCCCACATGCGGCATCTTTGGGGGAAGCTCCTTTATTAAAAAGGATATCCAATTTATAACCTTTAATTCGGCCGGGGCACTGATTACATTGTGGAGGAAATGGAGGACTTGTCGGGGGCCCTGTCTGCGGACAAAATCCGACAACTTCATTCGATAATTTAGAAAAATTTTGCTCACCCGGCCCACCAGCACCGGATCCGGACCCGTGTACTCCTCGATGACGAAGAACTGGTTCCACACCCAGCCCCTCTTGGAGCGGTGAAGGACCTGGCCCTCCTTGCCCCTCTCCTTGTGCCTGTGCAGCGAGGGCCTCCGCCGGTGGGAGTGGCTCTGTGGCACAGAGGCGTGGCTACAGAGAGCCACACCCAGGCAGATCAGAAACACCTGCAGGCCCAATCTCTCCCGCATCCTGTCGCTCCGAGCTCCCTCCTGCGCCTTCTTGTCGGCGGGGCGGGTTAGGTCTGGCTCTCTCCGGGCGAGGGGCGGCGGGGCGGTGCCGGGAGGAACCGTTCAAAGACCCTCCTGACGTTCACTGGGAAGCAGACCCTGAGCTCACCCCCAGATTCCGCTACGTTCTCTCCGGACCATCGCCCACACGCAACTCTGGATGCACGTTCTGGAGAGCGGAAAGACAAAACGAAGGTGGGACGTTAGCCATGGGAGATGTCGGGGAAACATTTGCGCCGCAGACATCCGTGGTTTCCAGCTTTTGCGCTAAAAATTAATTGACTTCCCCAAAACTAAACATATTAATTTATTTCATACTCGTGTGTTATGCTAATTAACCGATAGAGGTTAAAAGCTCAATTTACTATTAATTAATTTAACCCACATAATAGCAGCGTTTGGTGATGTAGAATGGAACAGCACCGTCTCATATAAAGCAGCGCCCGGGGACTGGAGAGCGAAAGTGGTAAAGGAAATGATTTTCTTCATCCACAGTGACAGTCTGCCCAAAATATCATCCCTTGACATTTTTCACAAGGACATTCTCCAAAATAACTATTAAGAAGGCATAAAAATAACCCGAAAGGTTCTTTTCTCTGGGATTTCAAAGTGAAATTCCCAATATTTTTATTCGGCTGCAGTCAATATTGTCTATAGATAATATCAATGACCGCGAAAGGCTGATTCTTCAGATTTTGCGAAAAGCGTGCAGGTATGTGGCTTAATGACAACTACAGCGATATTGCAGACTTTTAAACATGTCGGACTACAATAAAGCAATAAACGTCGACGAATTGCGGCTTCCGATCTCATGGAGTTCGCTCATTGTCCGGCGAAGAGGGTGAGGTGTTAAGTTTTCCATCCGCACCACCACCATCGCCAATGGGGGCACCCAGTGGTGGCACCACCAGTGCAAACCCAGCCCATACCCGGCACCCGTCCCATGCCCAGTCCACATCAGGCACACACCTAACGCACACACAGCCCTTGCCACTCCTTCAAATAGCCTTAATTTCAGAGAATGCCAGACCAGAGCCATCAGTACGATCCTAAGTGAGGTGTTTCCATCAAAAGGGCAAAGAAACGGTGGCCCTATCCGCTGCCCTGTCACCTTCAGTAATGAACTTCTGATAACACAGTACGCCTTCCGGCGCCCCAGGCTGCAAATTGGCGGTCGGGACTTAAAGGAAGACATTCTGCCTTCATGGCGCTGCTGGCCGGCCACCAAAATGTCAAAGCTGGCCGGAACGTGGGAGGGTGCGTTAATTGCCACGAGTCGCGGCGCCTTTGCTCTCTGCTGAATCGGTAGCAGAAATAGCAGCCCGCAGCCAGCTCTGCCGACAAGGGGGGAAAAAAGAAATCCGAGCCCGGGCTCGTCAGCAAATCCCCGGTACAGGTCCGTTCACTTTCAATCCCTGTCAAATCAAAGGACAGAGAGAGATTAAACAGGCCTAATACACAGAGCATCCTTGTTTGAGGTTAAAATTACATGACTGGCATCTCCTAAGGAGAGAAGCACTTTGATATGGGAAGCCCATCTTTCATTTCCAGGGGACTAAAGCATCTGTCTTCAGCCTCAAGGCTTATCGAATTTCATGCCCTCCTTTTTGTTTGTGGAAAATTTGGAAGTGCAGCTCTTTTGTTGTGTTTAATTATAATGGATGAATAGTTCCGCTTGTTCCAGATGCAAAAATTAGCGGCCATATTTATACGGTATGACCCGGCTCCGTGCCATTAAGCTCCGAGCTCCTGTAGGACGAGTCCTGGGGCCTCTAATGAATGGTTTACCCTCAGATCAATCCTCATTTGTGCACGGCTTCGCTGAGATGAATGTGCGGAGCGCAGTCTCGCCCAGAGACGCTTGGGGACACTAAGTGATTCACCAGTAGCACTGAATTCCTCATTCGTTCCAGCATTATGGTGGCTCGGAGCAGGGCGGAGGGCTTTTTCTGAAATCTCGAGGAGGACATCAGCAACTTGAACGGACGTGTGAAGTAGATCAAGGCCGAACGCCATCCTCCAGCACCACTGCAGGATGTGGAAGCCAGATCCCGAGGCGAAGATGAAGGACGCAGGTCCGACTTACGCCCTTTTTCTCGGGTGAGCACAGATCGCATGGCTCTGAAGAACACTGGACAGCAAAGCATAGCAGATGCCAGTGGTGTTGGTGGCGCTCAAAAGCTTCTCAGTCAGTAAGCCACATAATTACATAGTTTTTACTTATATAAGAGTAAAAACTATTTTTCAGTAAGCTCCTGCCTATTTGGCTAAGGAGAAAGGGAGTAAAAAAGAAACCATAAAGGCTCGTACTGTCAAATAGCAGATATCTCCGACGGAAGCACCGCCGGTCAATTCCTGCTTTGTTTGGTTTCCGTAATGGTGGAACTGCAGCCTTGGAAGAAATGTGACCGCAAAACAATGAAGGACGTTTAAAAGAATCCGCACGATGATCTGCAACTGACCATCACGGGGCAGGGCTGCCCTAACAGGGTCCACCATGAAGGGCAGGGGCAAAAAATAATGTTGAAAAAGTTCGCCCAGTTAATGCACATCGTGCTCAGTGTGCTATGGTAAAGAGAAGGCGTTTTGTTTCTCACTGGGGTGGCTGCAAATTTTAATTGCTGCCGCCTACCAGGACTGGACCTCGTGCGAGACGTGCACCCAGAAGGAGGATTTGCGAAAGCGGCACCCGTGCGAGCCCGCAGGTCACGCGATGCAGCTTAATGAATCCTAGATACACATCTGTGCACCATCCTCACGAGGACCTTGAACTTGAGCATCAATGTAAACAACAGAGATGGGGGGGACTCCGCGACCGAGCTAAGATGTTTGTATCATCCAATCCAAAAGCCATTTCATTAGACAGGGCCTATGAGTTCCTCCACGCGCCACTGAAGGAGTTCATTAAAATTCTGACAAGAATCTCCCTTTTTAATGATATTTTCCCAAAGCAAAGTGAGGCGAGCAATGGAAGATAAAAGAAGTAAAGTTCTTATTTAGCTTTGTGGAGAGGAACCCTTAAGTCAGGGATCGTTGTGCGAAATGGAACACATGCTGTTTGTGTGAGTATTTTTTTCCCGGCTGGAGCCGATTGTTCCCCCGGCAGTTATTACACCCGATCATCTCTGAATCAAAGCAAAAACTGGACCGTTTCCACGGCGGCCACGTACGGGGATCACAGTCCTGCGAGCAAGAGAAGTCGAATTAATTATCCACGTGGCCCACCGAGGTCTCTTTGCAGCCAAGTCGATTTAAAGAGCGGGGAAGTGGAGAATCGCGAGGCACTCGGTTTAACGGCAAGCAATGCTCTTCAGCTCAAAGGCCGGTGTTTATTCCAGACAGCAGAAAATGAACCTTTTTGGAAGGACAATGTGAATATGACACGTCCAAGAAGTATGCAAAAGACATACACGCACACACAAATTCTTCTCATTTCCAAAAAGTTTGAGTTCTCGCTGTAGGTTTATTCATTTAATTGATGCTTTTTCTCCAAAACGGTTTACATCATTTAGCCAATTACACTGAATTACCCATTTGCAGCCAGGTAATCTTTACCAGAATAATGTAGGGTGAGTACCAAAATCTAGGGTACTACAGTGAGAGGTGGATTTTGGTGGATTTTCAGCCTGAGACCTCCAAATCTGGAAGCAAAGCAACTCTAACCCGTACGCTGTCTGCTCTGATTCACAGGGAAAGAAGCAACAACTTTCAGGTTACTGGTTTCTAGCTACATTCTCAATATCTTAAGTCTGATCTGAGAATATTAAACAGTTCAGAAAATAAGTTATTACACCAGTGGGTTTCGGTATAGCATCAAGCATTTGTTGTTAAGGGCAACGGATTGCATCCTAAAAAAGATGTGCCAATCGATAGAGATGCACCCCGCAGCTATTCCACCGCAACACTTGCTGGTGAAACACTTTGTAGGAGACCAGGTGTCTTACACACTGGGAAACAGGTTCTGTGTTTTACTAAACACCGGGTTTTTTTTGACGAAAGCCGTGTTTTCTCAACCTTGCTGTGACCTTTCGCTCAACCGCGGTGATTATTTGGCTCTTTCCACTCCTGGCTCAGCATCTGCCTCAACACCCAGCAGTCTTTATTTCAGTTAGGAATACTAACCACATGGTCAATCGGTCACTCGAAGCAGGAAAAAGGAATAAAGTAGGGTCAGGAGATGAGAAGGACAGGCAGTAATCTTGTGCACCCCTCCCCTTAGCATCTTGCATTTTTGAAGGTGAAGGCTTGCACTTCTGCAAATGTGGCTCACGGTGAGGCTCTTTGGGGTCCCCCTTAGCGAAGCCGGTTGAGGTCTGGAACCCAACGGGCTCGACGAACCACTTGTCTGTCCGTAACAAATGCAGCTGGAAGGATGAGCGACGACGTCAAAAAAAGGCGCCCGCTCGGAGCTCTTTTCGGATTTCCTCCGCCAGCTGCTTTCTGCATACGACGTTAAATAAGCGCTTCCCATTAGCGACTCGGCGCTAACAACGCAGGCATTCGGGTCATGGGATGCAGATCATCTGTGGCTGCAGTATGAGGAGAGGATGAAGAGATGTTCATGCAGTCATCCTGAAAACAAAACAAAGCCATCGTACTTAATGCAGGAACTTAAGCTGCGTTAAAGGAACGAATCCTTGCGCTCCTTGTTATTCGGATTCCCCTCCTGTGGTTGCGGACGCAACACTTTGTGATCCTCCTCATAGGAGGGAACCTGGCATTTAACTGCCATTCGGTTAACAAAACCAATCAGTGCCGGAGATTTGAAAGCACGATAATCCGGCCCGGCGTCTCTGCATTGCAGACCTGGAGAGCCGATTGGTATTCAGACGGGTGGCCGACTTCCTGGGAGAGCGGGAGTCATGGGGCGCGGTTCGGCGGACGAGCGCATTGGAGGAGGGACCACAAGGGCGCTGCTGCTGCTGCTGTTGCTGCTGCTGCTGCTATTAACATTACTGCTTTCATTATTTGTGTTGTTGTTGTTGCTGAAGTTGCTTAGAGAATTGCAGGCTGGAGTCACAGGAACCACAGGGCTCTGTGGGATGAGGATAGTGCCCAACCGCCTGAGGACACACCCTGCCCACACTTGCAGAGCCGAGAGCAATGGCAGGAGTCTTGTTACCAAGGGGGGCAACGTGTTGGGAGGACAGCAGAGGGATCAGGGATGCCTGGAGCGCTTAAGTGATGTTATTTCAGAATAACCCTTGGCTCAGCTTCCCTCTGCCATCCGAGGGGGTGGCACACGCCCTTGGAACCGAAAGCTTAATGGCCGAGTATCAATTTACCGCACCGATCGGGGGGCAGCGGCAGACAGGAGAGGCCACCTTGCTCTCTTTGCAACGGCGCCTAAAAACTTTGGCGCAGCAAGGGGAGCTTCTGCTCGAGTGCAAATCTTGCTCGACGCCACCCGGTCAAACGCAGCCCCGCCGACAAACCCCGCGCGGAGCAGAAAACAAAGACGACGTAACCGAGAGCACACAGCTGGCATTTAGCAAACTTGGGTACTATGCTCTCCACACCAGATTTCACACCAACATCATAAAAGGCCCTTTGTGCAAAGTCAGTGGCAGCCTTCCTGGAAACCCACCCCAAACTGAGGATTCCACAGATGGAGAAGACCAGCGTCTTAGTGTTCTAAAGCCATTACATGAGCTAAACAGCAATTACAGCATCAATTAGGGCTCCAGATCGGCACGAGCGTAGCTCTGGTAATGGCCGCCATCATTCGTTTCTGTTGAAGGCAAAATCTCATTGTTAATTCATGAGCAAATCGCGCACATGTGCTCCTGCGAGAAGAGAAGGAAGGATGGGGGTCCAGTCGGGCCCTGGGTCATTTCTCCTGTCTTGTATGACTTCATCTATCACGTATATACCCACACAGTCACTCCGGCCTATCGCATATTAAAGTTTAATTGCCAGAACAAAAAAAAAAAATTATATATATATATATATATATATATATATATATATAAAAAAAATTGTTATTATTTATTCATTTGACAGATCATTCACATGTAGAGCAAGTGACAGGCATTAAAAATACATGTCAATGAAACCAGCAGCCCCCTTGTTCTGAAATGCTGTGCACCATGCCCCCCACGAAGAGGGCATGTGGTGCAGACAGTGGCACGTGTAATTGACATTATTTAATCTCATCCAGACTCTTCTGAAAGCTTAGTCGTTTATTGACGGGGAAGGATTTTTAAATGAAGTGCGGCTCCCCAGGTAAGAGAAACCCATCAACATCAGCCCGAGTCGCTGCAAAAAAAAAAAAAAAAAAAAAGAATATCGATGCCGCAATGGCAAGTAATTAAACCCAGCAACGTACGAAGTGCCTGTGAGCTGGGCGCCAATAGGAGGTCCGACGTCTATTGATATTTTTTGATCTGATCATTATTTATTAACTGTCCGCAAGAAAACTGCTTGTTCGCTTGTTATTCCGTCAGCAGACGGGGGTCTCTCATTCACTGCGGCAGGAACGTGTGACAGAAGAATAAGCCCCCGAAATGAAAGCCAAATTTTGCACAAAGTCACCGACAACTAGAAGCGGATTTCAGCCTCGCTAATTCACCACGGGCTGAATATGGCGCGGCTCTGTGACTGAAAGAGAAGTGCACTTTGATTCTAAATGCTAACAAACGTCTTTCCTCCGCGCCGAAAAACAAAAAAGGCGCTCGGGTCTTTCGCGGACGGCTCGCCGTTGACTTCCCTGTGAGCGACATCGGGATGTCATTTTAAAACCGGCGCTGGAATGGGACGCCGCCGCCGATTTTGTAAAGGGGAATTTTTAAACACATCAATAACATCATAGTCGTGACAGTAATTATTATGCCATTCTAATTGCCATTCCGCAGTCTTGATGCACATCCAAGAATGTTAATGATTTGGTTATAAAAACAGTCATCGGAGACATCTGCATCGCTCCAGCTTTTCAGTCACCCACGCGACACTTCATCTATAATTAAACAAATGGGGTTAATAAAAGCCACTTCTTCCTTTGTCTCAAATGAAGGCTCGGAATATTTCTTTCACAAAGGAGGAAGTGACTGGATCTCTTTTTTTTTTTTTTTTTGAGCCATACAAAGAGTCCGACGCTCACTGCTTCCAAGCCCCCGAAGCCCCCGACCAGGGGAAAAAAAAAAAAAAAAAAAACTCAACCCACAAGCCCCCTTTCATTTCGCTGAAAGGCAAACCAGGAGGAGTAGCCCTGGGTTTTAGACGGCTCGGGCCCCATTGGGACGGTGCGTGTGTGGGGGGGGGGGCAGGAAGCCGCAGAGTCTGGAAATGATTTGTGGAAAAGGGAAAATAAAATAGTTGGGATTCTTCGAACTGGGGACAGCAGACAAATGACCACAGACTCCAGAATCTGGGGCCCAGCGATGCACCAGAATGAGGGACTAAAATGGTCTGAAAGCTAAATCAAGACCAGAGGACAGACACCGGTTTCTTGGGGTTAAATCTTGAGTTCCTAACTTCCAGACGAACAGGGAGAGCAAACAGGAAATGTTCTAGAAGGGCCATCCAGCAAGCAGAAGTGCAACTGTAAGATTTTCCAGGAGCTGCAAAGGGTCACAGAATAATTTTCAGTTTTCCAGAATGTCAAACTGCAAACCTGCTTTAAATACAATCACACACAAAGTCTACAAAGGAGCTCCAGTATTTCACTCCCCGGTTTAGATTTTGTGTTACTGTAAGAAATTAAATTTATCTTTGAGTACATTTGCTAAACACCTTCCTAATAAAGAGGCTATACTTTCGCTTTCCTCGGGCATTTCCTTGTCACGTTGCGGCTGTCCAAACTGACTGATGGCCCCGTTGTTCAGGCTTCTCAGGAACGACTGAAAATCAAATCTTGCACTAAGGCGCATCAACACATTTCGAATGGCTTTTCACGCGGTCCACCTCTCCAGGGCCGTTTCCATGTTCTCAGCCTCCAAGAAGAAAATGAAATCTGGGAGGTGTTGTTAATCTCAACACAGGAAAGAGTGATGCTAAGTGATATCTGGTGCTCTTCCTGCGAAAATAAGCAACCGGCCCTGATGGGAAACCGAAGATGACAGAACACGGCCTGCTCATTTCTGTGGTTTTCATCCTCCAGAAGTCTTGCATAAGAGTTAAGCAGAAAGACTCAAAGGTAAACCATGACTAATAAGATGTTTAGCTGAACGGTATCGGTTTTGTTTAAGGCATTTCGAAATACAGCTGACAGTTCACCAACTAAAGTTGCAAGCAGGTCCAAAATACCCTTCAAGAGCCTTGCCAGTATGTCTTTGAATAAAATACTTCATAATGGATCTGATTCAAAATGCTGGCTGAACTGACTTTAATATGAAAAGGGTGCAGCAGGTAGCACAGTAGTTAAAGCCATTATTTTCTAAGCAAAAGTGCCACGTTCAAGTCCCAGATCCCCTATAGCACCACCGATCTTGCAGATGTATTGTATATTATAAGTAAACTGTATACATATTAGATATCTCTTTCTTTACACACACACACACACGTATAAAGAGAAAGAGCGAGATATCTAATAGGCAATTTAATAGTGTGTCAGCATAATGATTACAGCTATGGTGTCTCTAGCTATCCTGTGGTTCAGTGGGTCAGACATGAAATCACTGCAATCGCATTCTTTAATGTAATTCCTACCCTAGCTAAAATATAACCCCGGGTTCAAGCTCAGCATCGGGGAAAGCCCGTCTGGTGACCCGGACCTCCCGGAGCTCAGTAATAAGCGCGGTAAGCTCATCATTTCATAGCCACTGAGCCGCTCTGATTCATGGGCTAAGGGCAGCAGACCTGAAACTTTCAGTGGATGTTAAACAAACAAAGCTGCGTGGAGGTGATGAGAGGTAGACGTGGAGCGAACCGAGCAAACCGGACGAGCGCAGGACCACTGGAGTGCAGAAACAAAGAATGCCAGAGGCGGCGCTCTTCATTTTGACTTCTGATCGCTGACGGTGCCATGGGTCAGCATTCGTCTCAACAGCACGGGCCACGCCAGCCAAAAAAGAATTCTTTTACATTTGCTCAGTTAAGAAATCCCAGTCTGAGCAATTAAAAACGCCATTGTTTAAAATACCACATTTCTGTAATGTCTTGATAACAAAGGGAGTCGGCCCACAAAAATGGTACATACTTTACAAATCTCCTCCACCCAAAAGACAAATCTTATTGAAGATTTTTAAATGCCAGGGGGGTTTCCAGAAAGGCCATCCATAAGCTGCTTTTAGAAAATTTCAGAACCCATCCAAAATAACATTTTCTCCCAGCATGGCAATTTCAAACATAATCCTCCGCCTTATTTAGGCTTACAAGCACGTTCTGGGGTCTTATAATTGGGAGCTTGTTCTAAAGCATCGGCGAACGCTGAGAACTCAGCGCGAGCGTCCCAGGCTCCCTTACAGCACCTGCCGATGACACCCGGGACCGCAGGAACTCGATGCGGTTGCAGACAGATATAGCATCCCAGATCCAGGAATGCTGGAAAAATTGTGAGCGACAGGCCTGGCAGAATGACCGAATAAACAAATAAAGGCAAAACCAGCGCAGTGTAAATGTGAAAATACGATCCTCTTCCTTTCCACCCTGTTGCACCTAGACATCCAGTCCATCCTCTCTTCATTAGCTATGCCCTTCACATCAGAGACTTATGTGTCTGTTTCTGAACAAAAAAACAGCACAGTTCACACACGCCATCGATTGCAGGCACTCGGGTTAATGAGCCATGCTGTCCGGTCAATGGGACATTCAGTCAACATCTGCAATATGAAATCCACCGATAAGCACCGGGTCTCCAATGAAGAAGAACCTCAGTATCGCTTTGCCCAGAATGACACAAACTAGTGAAGACGGAGTGCGCAAACTCGTGTCTCCAGAAGAAGGGAAAAAAGCATCGGGATGGCAAAGACGTTCTGAGGTGGTTTCCACCGCTTCCAGGCGATGAAGGCAGGAGGAGGACCGAGTTTAATGACGACTGCTCGAGCACATTAGAAAAGGTAGGCCTCCCACAGGGACGGAGCTAAAAGCTAATGATCTCAATGGATTCCTGCGATGCGGTAAAATCAAAGGTACTTTGATGTGCTAAGCATAATACTCATAATTGATAAAGATATGAGAGCGCCGTTTCAAAACCCATCTGAAAGCTCATCATGCGCTGCAGACAACACCCGCTCATGGTTTGTGTACAGCTGCCATTTTTACCGAAACCGCCTGGCACGCAAATAGTGACACTTACTTATCGTGCTCCAGTATCCGTCCTTTAGGAACAGCAGAGTCTTCGGCTTGATAGCTTCAGATAGGGTTTCTTTTTTAAGCCTAATCCAGCATTTAATGCTGCATTACTAGGTCTGTGTCTTTGCCATGAGCTTATCCCCTTTTGTGCATTGAGGACTTTTCTAAGAGGAGCAGCCAGGGTACGGGGAAGGGGGGCGGGGGGGGGGGGGGGGTTGGTGAGTGAGTGCCAGCCCAGCTTTGGCCCTGGACATCGCAAGCCGCCATTTTGGGACCGCGAAGGAAAGGGACAGGGTTTGAGCAGCCCTGCTCGGCCTCTCCTGATTCCTCCACGGATTCGCCCCACCTCAGCCACTCAAAAAAGAAAAACATTAACAAGACGTTAACGTGGCAGCGATGGAAGGAGACTCCCCAAATCCTCTTTTTCATTCTTGCAAGTGGAAGAATGAGATTGCTAATCCTCCAGGGTTTATATTTGTTTTCCCTATCTCGGAATTTGCTCCCTTCGGGATTTGTGAACAACGATAATCCGGGAGAAAGAGATGTTCCCCAGAGCGGGTTGCAGCTGTGCCATCAAACAAGTTTGGGAGTCTTTGACGGGGGCCGCTAGGTTTCCCACTTTTCTTGGAAAAATCAAACAGTCGCTTGAAGGTTACCTCAAACTTAGCTCCCTGTGAGAACGGAGACACAAGAGGCAAGACCGTATGTGGATGGGCGCGCATGCAGTGCAGAGAACTGTTTTTAATGGTTTTACAATACAGACTTTCCCAAGTCTCCTAGGACAATAGTGCAAAAATAAAAGATAAAAATAAGTTAAAAATTAAAGTTAATAATAATCTATTTCACCCAAATTCTGCTTTTAACTACCACTCAATGCAGTGTGTAAAACATGAAAGTTTATTGTGCCTTTTAATTACCAAATTCCATTAAACTAACAAGGGTTTAACAAATATTTTTTGTTTCAATTTTATTTGAATCCACTGTGAAGAAATAAATTATGGAAGGAAATAAGCCCTTTTCCCCAGTCGGACAAACGCAACACTTCACAAAAGCCAATCGGTTTTGGGAAATTCCGAAATCTGTAGGTTTCAATCGTTGATTCCCATTTGACTCACAATAAAGTCTGAAATTCTAGTCGTTCTGCCGTAAATGTGCATATAAATGGCCATACAGCCCAAAGTATTTTGGTTCAGGCGTGCGTCAGAAACCACGAATCAATTCTTCAGAAACGGCTAACTTGCATTATATGTTGTGTTTATTACAAAGCACTTTCCCCTTTCCTAAGGGCTGAGGATAACGCTGAGGCAGATCACACTGCCCTCCCATGTTTGGTGTTTTTACATCTGCTTCTGTACTCGTGCATTTCAGAAGACCCCTATCAGGAGACCCCGAACTCCTTGCTTCCATTAATGAGAAGACACATGAAATGAAAGCACATTTTATCGTGTCTGCCACCGGGGGGAGCCACCTCTGGGAAATGCATCAGCAGAAACCGGGCACGCGGGGGTCTCTGTGACAGGTGCCACGTTCTGCAGGACACGCGTGGCTTCGTGACCGTTTCGTGACTGCTGTGACACACACAGTAGCCAGAGGGAGGCGCTTCCTCCCAGCACCCCACATTCTTGTGGATAAAGCTTTTAAATGTGGACCTCACGCACCTCCACCGCACACCTTTCATTGCTGCACTTATGAGCTTGTTCATTTATTTTTGGCTATTTTACATTTTATTTTTGTAATTACGCCTTTTAGTTTATTTTGCTGTGAGCCATTCACTCCGCACGTTTTCTCCACAGCAGGCCTCACTCTAAAGTCCTTTGAGATTCCATTATGAAATGCCCTTATTATTTTCAGCAAAATAAAGTGTTATTTTACAAGGCATGAGAAGATGCTGCTCACTGCGTACAAGGCCTGCAGTGTACCTCATTCTGTTTATACGTTTTCTCCAATTATACGGAAATGAGAGGTTTCTACTGTAGAAACATGGGAATCAAATATGGGGAACATTCAAAATGTTTTCCTGGCTACAGATGTCAAAAAACTGCAAAGCTGGGTCGAGTCGGGAGGGATTTTTTTCCTGTTACCGACAGCAGCAGTAGCTATCTTGGAGGATCACAATAAGTTAACCCACGGTCTGCCACTGAAGAACGTAAATTCTCGGGTTTGCAGTCTTTGGCTAAACCTTCGGTCCAGACAGCATCGGCAGAGTTGCGTGCGGGGTTACGGCCTCAGTTAATGACAGCCCAACAATGTGATTTATGTGGGTTTATGTCCCGAGGTCAGAGGTTAAAGCCAAGACGGTGAGCTAAACACAATATGTGTTGATACAGCCTCCTAGTCCGACACATTAATGCTTAAACTGCTTTCTCTTTCCCCCTTTAGCTCTCACTTTCTATCTTTTTTCTCGAACTGCCAAATTAGTCCAGAATTAGCTGTGAATGAAAATCATCTGGCCTCGCTGACCCCTGTGTTAACAGGAGTCAATTGAAATGAATACATTTCCATTTTCAGACACGGCTTCTTGTGCTTTCGGTAGGGAAGAAAAAAATGTTGAGTGTGAGTCTGTGCTCCTGCCTTCCAGCACATTCTTAGGGAGAGAGGATAAGCTGTGGAGAAGTCAGAGGATTGGACATCTTCTCCTGCTGCATCCAAAGCAGTCACTTGGATGAACCTTACAGAGAAGTGAAGTGCAGGGAGGAAGAAGGAGTAAGATTTCCAAACACTCGCACTCATCCGGGAGGTGAATTCCCGCCCTTATCCCTGCTGACCGCAGTGACCATTTTTACTGCCCTTGCATCCCTGCAGCTTTTCCATCCATCCGTTCTGTTGAATGACATTTATGACGCAGGCCCCCGAATGTCGTAAAATGATGCAGTAAAGTGCGAGTGGCTGAGTCCCGGTGCCAACTGGACAAAATGGCAAGATGGACTTCCTTCGCGCAAGTTGGACTCTATGCGGTCCTGTAATAACTCCCGAGGACAAAGGAACATGAAACTGCTTCGACAAACATTTCAAGTCCCATTACTTTGCCGTCTCAGTCTTTGAACACTGCGGCACACGGGGCTGTCACTTGTTAGGATTCTCCACAGCTAAGTCATTTTCCTTTAATGAGCCTCCATTATACTCTTTTTTTTGCATCCCCCTTCATCTCTTCTCTGAGTGATGAAACGCGGGTTTGTCAGTACTGAGGGGACGCGTGTCACATATGATCGCGTCGCGCGCTCTCCGAACAAACCACGAGGCGTGCAGGCACGTACTCGAAGAATATACAGTACAGCTTTGGCGCTCACGTTCACAAAGCGAACCACGCAGCAGCCACTCTTAAGGCCGTGCTTTTCAAGGCTGAAAAAGTTCTGCTGTATGCACATTCACATTTATGTACAAGGACCACTGATTTGGGCCTCCCAGCTTGCGGTACATCCTAGCCCCCATCCGCCAAGCAGTAAGTGATCTCAGCAGGTACCGCCCTCCTCCTCTGCCGTGTGTCCAGAGCAGTGTGCTCCCACCTGGAGAAGCTTGGGAAATGCTCACTGTGGACGGTGAGTCATGTGAGCTCTGCCAAACCTCCCTGGATGCGAATTTCTCTCTCCACTGACCTGTATGAGCAGTTTGGCCTTGGCAGTGCCATTAACCGCTTTTCTGGAACTCTGCACCCTGCATTTGTTTCCCTCTTAGCGCCTGCGAGTGGCAGGGCTGTGACTTACACCAGGCTCGGTAATTTGTGTCTCGGTGGTATATACACTGTCCGGCCAAAAAAAAACGTCCCACTCTCCAATATTTCGCTGGACTGCCTTTAGCTTTGATTACGGCACACATTCGCCATGGCATCGCTTCGATAAGCTTATGCGATGTCACAACATTTATTTCCGTCCAGAGTTGCATTCATTTTTCGCCAACATCTTATATTGATGCCGGGAGAGTCTGAGCGCTGCGTAAAGTCTTCTGCAGCACAAGATCCCAAAGATTCTCAATGGGGTTAAGTCTGGACTCTGTGGTGGCCAACCCATGTGTGAAAATGACGTCTCTCCCATGCTCCCTGAAGCACTCTTTCACAATTTGAGCCCAGTGAATCCTGGCATTGTCATCTTGGAATAAGAAAAAAATCCATTGATGGAAAAACCTGGTCATTCAGTATATTCAGGTAGTCAGCTGAGCTCATTTTTTTGGGCACATAACATTGCTGAACCTAGACCTGACCAACTGAAGCAACCCCGCATCATAGCACTAAGTTAAATCCACGTGGTGACTCTTTTTTTGCCTGGACAGTGTATGACTGCTGTATTTATTATTCACTGTTCCCCTCCACCACAAACAATGCTCATCCATTCCAGCCCAACCATCACCTTTTTATTTATACTTTTTGAGGCCACGTTGACACTTTTTGAACGTAGGTTTGAAACCCGCCTTGTGCTGTAGTGCCCTTGACCAAGGTACTCACCCCGAAACGATACAGTAAAAATGACCTGGCTGCATAAGTGGGTAAATCTCGGTAAGCTGCTTTGAGGGAAACTGACAGCTAAATAAATACTGCCAAAGTGTGCATTAAAGACTCTAAAGCCACAGCTGGTTGAACAACTGCCCAATGAAGAGTCTGAACAGATATACACTGACAATGGTGTACTGCAGCAGTGCGAGATAACCGAATTAATAATGATCAGACTTCCCAAACTGACCGAATTAAAACAGGACCGACACAAACAACTTAGGCGAGACTTCTTTACATTTTCACAAAAAGAGAGCCGTCACCGCAAATGACAAAGCAAGTGACAAAAAAGTCTTGCTGTCTAGAGAACAACAGGGGACCGATTTATTTAGCAATCACTTCAATAATTTACGACCCAAAATAATAAAATTTATGTTCAGCCAACCATTTGCTTTCAATGTTTCCGGGATGGAAGGGAGAAAGAAAGGAGGAAACAAAATATGCTCCACTGCGTCCAGATAAGTGAGGGAAAAGACACACAAGAGGAACAGTGGTCACTGTTTCTAGGGGCATCGCGGGCCATTCGGAGGACCACTGCAGCCACAGGGGAAATTTGTGCCTTGTTATTCTGCTTTTGTTGACGTTACATTATTTCACATCTCGGCAGATATTTTTACCCAAAGTGCCCTGTTGAGTCTCATCATTGCAAACCTTGCCTGTTTCTAACAAGTAACCGGTGAAGAAATTCAGGCCAAGCACCTTTTTCTTGTAAAAATCGCGGCTATATTCGCAGTTCACCTCATATGTCTTTTTGTGACGGCATTAAAGAGGCTATGAAATTGACTTTTTAATTTTTTTTTTTTTTTTTAAATCAGGACTGGAAGACGCGCACGCACGCACACACACAACTACATTAGCTACCTTTAGACCCACATGACACTGGATCTTTTTGGCTGCATAACAGGTCCACAGAGCTGACTGACACGAGCGCTCACTATTGACAGTCATAAACTTTGATACGGAGCCATTATATAGCGCACATAAGCAGAACACAACAATGGTTCTCTAACAAAGTAGCGCCGTATCTGTATCCTTGCAGAAGTGCCGCTTTTTCCCGTATCTTTAGCAGCGCGAAAGACAACAAACTGCAGAAGGTTAAAGCGTGCCGAAGCGCGACAAAGGCATTTACCGTCATAATTACTGTGCCGGCGACTCGGGTTCGGATTTTAATGCATCTGCTTGTGTTTGATTAAACATCCAGAGAATACCTGCGGATCCCGAAGAACAAAAGAGGAGAACGAACTCTTTCGGAACACTGCCGGGGATTCGAGGCGAAGAAGAGAAAGGCTTCGTGCGCTTCAAAATGCTTGAGAAATGCTAGCAGTGGGGATAAGCACGGAGGGACCGCCCGTCCGCTAAAACGGACCCCGGAAATCATTGGCCTGCTTGAGAAAAGCAACCGTGACCGCACGACGATTTGCGAAAATGGACGGAAATGTAGGACTACACAAAACGCTCCCTTTTCTTGAGTCCGTTGCTCAGGGAAGATGGGAAAAAAATGGAAGAAGGCTGGAATGTTCCGGAAAGGAGCCGGATCGCAGGATGAATATGCAGGTCACAGCTGTGCGGCACCGAGCGCTCGCACCGAGGCTGACATGTTCCAGTCCCGAAACTCGCGGCCAGGAAAAGTTCTAATTAAATCGTGGCAGTGACAGGGCCGGCGCACGCGGGTGTCACGCAGCCTCCATCACTCCCCAGGGCCAGCTGGCAGTCTCCCCGCAAACACACACCCCTGCCCAGACCGCGCACCTGCTCTCCAAGGCCCTCCATTCGTCAGCGGAAACGTTAGTGACGGGCCTGCCAAAGCCCTTTTTCTGAGCAACCCAAAAACCTGCGAACCATTGAAGGCCGGAAGCTGGGAAGCGCGACGTCAAAGCGGAAAAGTCGCCCAACAGGTACCGAGTCCTCTCGAACGAGGCTTACTTTTTAAAGGTGGCTCTTCCGCGTGAAATTTTTTTGTTTTATTCGGGCTCCCATGCTTCATTTACTTGCCGATTTTTCAAGCGGCGCGTGTCCAGAGTTTAACATTTAACGTTTAGCGTTTACCGTTAGCTTATTTTGCTAACAGTAGCGCAGGCAACGCAAGAAACTGTGACGTTTTAGGAGAGAAAACAAAGCCAGCAAACACAGAGAGGTGGCTCGGAAAAGGGGATCGACTTCTTAATTTTCTAATGCAGGGTATGGGAAGCGCGTCGCAAAACATTACGATAACCGTACGAGATTTACGGCCTTGCGGACAAGCATTGGGATTTCAGGAGAAGGCCTGTTGCTCAACTGGCTGTACAAAGAGGAGCCGCTTTCTAATAAAAAAAAAAATAATAAAAAACAAAAAAAACAAAAACTACTACCACACCCCCGAGAGAGAACAGAATGTCAAGAAAAGTAATTTGCAAAGACCTGTTAGCAAACATCGGCTTTGGCAAACATCGAGCTTCTCCTGTGACCCCATGGTAGCCTTCCATAAACGAATTCACCTCGGCGCACCCAACTGTACGTACCTATAGGCTTGTTGATCAGAACAAATTATGATTATTTTGGTTTGTTCAACTCTTTCCTTCTCCGTTCCTCGCAATTTCTAGTGCACCCAAGGAGTTTGAGCGTTGGGGATTGGGAAGGAAAAATGAAAGGTGGGTCCCTAAGGCCTAAGCATCTTTCTAGATTAATCTTGGGAGAGGGTGCACACCAAGTAATGAGCCCACCTCCCTTTCCTTCTCCTTATCGAAGACACTCAATGCTCTGCATTTTTCCCCCATGTCGGTGAAGAGATTACCAATCCAAGGTGAGTGAGGTACGAATGCGTAATAACGGCAGGCGAAAACGGGACACTGCGATCGCACAGGTAATAAATTTGAGAGAGGGAGGCGAGCGGTTAGGAAATCCTCGCTCCCCGACCCGAGTTAATTTACCTCCATTGATATTCCGAGCACTCCTCCCCGTCGCCAGGTGATGTTTATGGATTAGCTCTTGAATATGTATTCGGCAGATTATGAGTTATACCACAGAGCGGCCGTCCTTTATTTCAGCGGGAGGAGGTCGCGGACCTCCTGCTATTGACGTTCGCCCAAGTCACTCTAAAATTAAATCACTCCACTTTGGCTTCTTGACTGCGATTTATTTTGAAGGAGAAGCACTAAGTGCATCATATTACCTGTTTGAAAACCCGCTAGTGAGGGTAATTCGATAGGCTTTCAACACGCATTTAGCAAGGCGGTGTGGGTGTCCGATTCGCTCTTGATTTGTTCCCGACAGAAACACTGAGCGAAGCGGGTGGGGGTGGCGGCAATGGCGGGTTAATGTTCATCAAACCATTTTCATCAGACGAAGTACTGGAAACGCATAGAATCCTTTCGACTCTTTGGCCTTTTTTATAATTAGGAAAATTATTTCAATCCTCTTCATCGTGATTCCGCTCACATCACTGCTTTTTAATGCGATTCGTATTGCAGATACTTTATTACACCCTTCTTCAGCCCGAGCTATACAACTAAGCACGCACCAAGTACAAGATAAAAAATTCGTAAAGTGCCGCTCGAATGGAACCTTTTCCTTAAATGCTCGGTTCGGTCGTCCCCGGGTTCAGAGAAAAAAACGTACATTATTAATATTAGGATATTCACAAGGGCAGGTGTGCCGTGCAATGCCGTGACAGACAAGTGTGTAAACAAGGCACCTTCTTTAAGCAAAGTTATCGTGTTTTAATGATCTCAACGCAGTCCTAATCTTCAACCCTTTAGCTCCATGAACTTTTGCCGCGTAGGGTTTTAAAGAAGTCGATATAAAGCCGGCCCATAATTAGCATGAGCACGTCGGTTGTGTTCCTCCACCACATACGGGCTCTGAATTTTAAGCTGAAGAGTCATCCCGGGGAGATAAGCGGCCCTTCTTTCCTGCTGATAAGGTGGTGCTATTTCTCATCTTTGCTCCGTTTTTGTCATTGGAAGTGACCTATTGTATTTATTTCTTTCCATCGGCCAACTAAAGAGCTGGCTCGCCGAGCCCTGTTCCTGATAAGAGGCGACCCGGGCGCTGAGCGCGGGACGACAGCCTCCAATGAATATCAAGTGACACGAGTCAGCGTCGCAGACCGTGATGGAGTCCTTCAATTAGGACCGCTTTTTGCAGCCAAGCTCCAGCCTCACCCCCCTCCTTCGCCCCCCAAGGCTCCACAGAGGCCCGCATGTGCGGAGTAGACGGGAGGTTAAAGGACGGCCCTGAGCCCAATACACAGAGGCCAGGCTCGGGGCCGCTTTTTGTTCTTGCACGTAGAGCCGTAACTTGCCACCCCCCGCCCGACCCCAACCTAATTGAAACCTCCTCATCTGATGGAGCTCATGGTCTGTCAGCAGTGCAGGGCTTAAGTTGATAATAAAAAATTTTCCATAAATAAGCAGCTGCTCGAGTGCTCGCGGGAGCAACAAAACAGCGCGGATGACCAGCTAGGTGCGTACGGCGGCTGGAGGCCACGTTGACTGATCGCTGGTGATCGGGGCTAATTTTTCACGGTGCCTGCTTCTCGTCCGTTGTTGCCACCCCTCTCGCCCACCCCACCGAGGAGGAGGCACGAATTTCGGCCCCCACACTCCGTTCAGCAGCTAATGACCAGATCTGTCATTGAAAATGTCATAACCACTGCCGTCCGGTTGGCTTGTAGCTCCATCGCCGCCGATTAGTTCCACTGTACAAGATAGTACGTGAAATGACCCCCGAGATATCCAACAATCCCTCCTTCTCTCTCGTTCTTTTCCCAGCCTCTTCCACCTATGAATATGCATTGCTTTGTCACACTGAAGAATGCATACATCTCTCCAGCCATCCCATGCTTACATTTTCGACATCTGTTCCTTCACTTATTTTTCCCACCGCAGTCTTGGACACTACGGTGGAACGAACTCCCTATGTCCCTCTCCTGAACATCTTCCAGTATTCCAGAATGATCTTGCAAATCATCTATTTTGGACCCATTTGTGTCTCAGCTGTCTGACGCGTTTGCGAGAGAGATTCTCACTGCTCCGTGTCTACCCGATTTCTCGTTCTTGTGCAAATTTAATAGGTAGCTACTGGAATCTCTGCGCTATGGCAACAAATACGGAACAAAAAAGCCGCACGTGTGCTTTGGAGAAAAAACATCAGCAAAATTTGAAATAAAAACAGAGGGACTAATGCCTCATCTGTGGAAGGTGAGAATGCATGACACCCTTGAGGTGAAGAACAGAAACACCTCGTGACTAGACACAAGGTCGATTCAAACCCGCAACCCTGGAACCGACAGGCAACAGCAGTGCTTGAAAAAATCTCAGGAGAAACGTGTTAAACTGTCTCATTTTGATCCTACTTTGCGACACGCGATTATCGTGTCCCCAATTGTCTGGTTTCATATTCATCGGCAATACGCTCTCCTGTCCTACGGTAAACTGGCGAAAAGCATTGTAACATCACCTTAATAATTCATATCAGTTGTTAGCTCTTCTTGCCCAAACTGCATTCTTAAGCATTTTGCAATTCAAATCAGAAGTGAAAAGCACCTACATGTGTATTAATATTAAATAGACTTTTTTAACATTGAATAACACGGCTGCATCGACAAGAGTCAGAAGGCAACATTCCTTCAAATAAAACCGCGTTTAACGCAAATTAATTTCACCCACGGCATGCATGTAAAGTATTCAAAAGCAAACGAAATGTGCAATATCTGGATAAAAGTGTAGACATTTCCTTTGGCGCCGAGAACGTCCTCTACTCTTAGTCATCATACGGCTCGCCAGCCGACCACGGCTCCGAAAAGAATACAGTTCCTCTTTTATGTTTGGCAGTGGAAGTTGACCTGCTAAGCTGGTAGATGCAGTAAAGCACACCCAGCAGGAGTGTGAGGCCACCTTAGCTCAACACACTTCCACTGGCGTCCTACAACGTTGGTGATCAATAACTAGATCTTTACACGTCTTATATCATTACCGTACGATGCAGTGCTGTAACCTGGGGAAATTTCCCTCTGGAATACAGTGCTTTCCGTTCAATTCAAACAATTTTACGTGATCAATCCGTCAGCAATTATACCAAACAGGAGTTTGCAAAAACTGTGTAACTTTGTTTTCAGCCGTTCTAAACTAGCATTAAATTACATCAAAGTTAATAAAAATATTAAAGTACCCCAAAGTATTTTTCATTTACTGTAGCTGTACCTGGAAGTTCTACGGATCCTAAAGGGAAAACAGCGAGGGTCGACTGTTTTATTAAGCTTTCGGTGACGGTGATTTAGACATGCGCGTTTGAAGGTTCGGAACCCATGAGCATCTGACGCCACCGCAGCGGAACTCCTGCCTCCTCTCATCTAAGAACAATATATCACACAGAGAATCCGCCGTGTGCTGGGGTGTAGATACCGCTGGAGAGCTAATCGATGAAAACACTGACGGTGGGGAGAAAAGGTCAAAGAAATCAATTATTCAGTTATCTCTGGAGAATTGTTGTCCCCACATCCACACGTGGCGCGTGCAGAGGAGTCGCCCGAAAGGCCCCAGCCCGGGAAGCAACTCCAGAAAGGCTGCAAAAACCTCCAGGATGCTCTTAGTCGATTGAAGAATCACAAAAACTGCGTTTGGTGAGGTGCCGCTGGCTGGCTGTAGGCTCCGACTGTTGAATCCGTGAGCGGGTAATGTCCCCTTCAGACAAAGTGACCGGGCTGCCTCGGGTACGAGCGCCATGATGGAGCTGTCGTCTAAATGGTTTATGTCAGAGCTTTTCTTCGGCAAGCTTTTCTTTCCTTTGACTCCAGCTCATAATTGAAAAGCCATCTCGGAGAAAAGAAAAAAACATTTAAAAATGTAAAAAAAATAACTAGCGGCTGGAAGAAAGTCAAGGACTCGGCAGGAGAAAATTGCCCTTGAGAGGCTTAGCTCATTACCAGATTCGGGGCCCCCGCTCCTCAACACGGAGCCGTGCCGTTGAACGCCTTCGGTCCAGCCGCGTGAGTCGTACCTTTGTGACACAGGTGGTTGTGTCCAGGTGCTCAGGCCAAGTTTTAGGCATATGTGCTGGACGTGAGGAGGGTTGTGGATTTTTGGCTCCATCAGGCCGACGCAAGGTCCCCCAGCCCACCGGTCCAGCATTCTAAAAAGAGCCTGCACTTTCTGCGCCTTAATGGCTTCTCCACATATTCAGATCACCCCGCCTTGCTCTCTCTGGGCCTCCCAGTTTCACTTGTCCCCTGTGCATCCTTTCACTTCCCACCCTCTCCCCCCTCCCCTGCCATCACCTTTCACAGCCCCCCACGGGTATGCAATCCATTTAAGAAGGAGGGCCAGTGATAAATAGTCCTGTCGGCCTGCCACCGCAGCCACGCGGTCGAAACCCTGCACTAAAACCCGTCTCAGGCTTCCAGGAAACACATCTGGTGCCATTACCCACGCAAAACGTCCAAGGAAAGGAGCAACAGCTGCAGAAATTTAAAAAATACACTCAGCCCTTGTAACAGCTTGTAAAACGTATATAAAAGCACAAGCCTAAATTAAAGTTAAAAAATAGTTGTGTATCCAGCCTCTATGATTATACAGTCTTGGAATGGGATGAAACATGAAATAAGTACGGAATATTCTGGTCCATGCAAAAATGTGAAGAACCATACCAGCGCGCACCAAGCAACCTCTTTAACCAAGCAGCCTCGCAAGTAAACACAACTGACCAGGGTGCATTTTTTATCCTTCAAAGTAATTTACAAGGTTTGTGCACCAAGTTACAGCGATTTACACATTGATACAGCGGAAACATTTTTGCTGTATCAATTCAAAGCGAATACCACAATCAAGGGTAGTACAGCAGGAGCAGGGATTCAAACTAAGGACCGACTACCAGACGACAGCTTAACTCTCTGTTGTTATTTATTCCTTTAAGTGACACTTTTTCCAGAGCCACCCACAGTGTTTTACCCATTTATACCGCTGGGTAATTTTTACCGTATCAATTCAGAATAAGTACCTTGATCAAGGGTGCTACAGCAGGAAGGGGGATTGGACCCAGGACCTTGAAGTACAAAGTGATGGCTTTAAGCGCTCCAGGCCCCCCGCTTCCCTACCCAGTTTATCTCCATGCAACACGTTATTGCGAGAAAATAAACGCCGGGCCCCGCACCGCACAGACTTCAGCACCACGCTTTGTGTCCGCTCTCTTTTCACGCGCGTGCCCCACACCGGCCTGCTCCACTCTTATCAGGCCGACACACCTGAGCCTCTGTACGCGGCGGCGGCGGCAGCACCCGGTTTCCTGAGGGTGGCGCTCAGCACACAGGCGAGTGTTCCTTACGAAGCTTGCGAAAGTGCCGACGTGGCTCACTTGTTCCAGCAGCGCGTACGACACCGGGCCTCCCCTCATTATTCTTCTTTTGTTTCCTTTTTGTGTACATGTCAAATCATTTGTCAGGCTTTAATTATTGAAAATCTATTATTCTGGGGGGAAAGGAAAATTTTGATTTTTGCGTTCCCCCCCCATACGTTTCCATGGTAACACGGAGGCTAATCGTGAGATGAGAGCAGATAGAGGCCTCCAAGGACGCGTCAGCATTCGTGCCGAGTACTAATCTAGCGGTGCGGCCCACGCCACCCCTTCCCCTTCAAATGTATGAACTGCGTTCTGTCCAGTCCGGTCATTTATTTACTGACTCACTGCTTTTTTGGAGGCTGAAGAAGAGCTCCGAGGATCCGCTAAGCAATTTTGGGGCCCGGACCAAGCAGGACAGAGACAGGACCCCAGTCCTACACAAGGATAATTTCTGTCTAAATATGCTTTTTTCCTTCAGCTGTGATTTCAGTCTTTCCAGCCCACCTTCTCTCTCTGTCACTACTTTTCAAATAAATATTTGTTTCCTGTCAGTTAGATGATGCAGCTGATCTCTGAGATTTGTAAAGTTTTTGTTCAATTATTCATCCGGTTATTCATACATAACATAAAATAAATACAAACAAGTGAGCTGTGCTTTGTTTAATAACCTGTCAACAACGTACGATTTTATGCTCGGAGTAAAAGTAACTGTAAAATGTTTTTAGGCAGAAAATTCCTTTAATTGGCAAATTTATTTACATGTATTCAATTTAAGTGAAGCGATGCTGCAAAGTGCCTTACAGTGATTTGCACATTTATACAGCTGGGTGGTCTTTGCTATATCATTCCTGACTCAGTGCCAGTACAGCTAGGAGATGGGAATTAAAACCTGCGACTTCCCAGTTCAAAAAAGCGAGCGCTAAACATTAGGGTACCTGCTGCTCCACTTGTTGTTATTGTTTTAATTGTCTATGAATTAGAAATAATGGAAGCGTTTGACTGATCCGGCAGAGGATTGTACACGCACTGCAAAGGCTGCCACTCTACAGCACAGCTCTGCTGTTTCAGTGGAAAAGAAGCTTAATGGAAACCGCTGCCAGGCCTGTGATGACATATCTGGGCTTTCGGTGGGGAGGGGTGCAGGGTTGGGGTTTGTTCTCTGTCTAAAGGAATAATGGCAAAGGGGGGGGGTGGCACCGCAGGGATGGGGGATCGAGGACTTTAAGAAGCACAGGAAGACAGCAGACCTTTTACACGACAGTAAACAGCAGCCAGGTCTTGTTTGTCCTCTGAAGATATGTCCGGCACCTGGCGGGGTGGTCCGAGGGTGGGAGGTCGGCGTCGTCGGGGAGCTCTGGTTTGCGATACCCGTCCGACTGTCATGTTAATGAGCATCCCCTCTCCTAAGGGGGTCGCTAGGCTCTTTGGGAACAACAGGCACCTTTAACCCCTGTGTGGTCCCTGTTTGTGCCTGCATTGTGTCCAAATTCCAGGACGCTGGCACTTCGCCCCCCGCAGAGCAGGCAAACTGCTTCATTAACAGGGCCCAGCTCGTGTCATACATCAGAGAATTCCATCAGCAAGCAAATCATCTCGGCACACCTATTTGCCCAAAGTCTTGAATCAATGCCAATAAGGTCATTCGCCAAAATATCCTTGCTGGGTATCTCTGCTGATCAGCTGCGATGATGACAAGCATAATCTTTTTTTTTTTTTTTTGTAGGTTTGGCCAATTTTTCCAGCTTGAGTGCGCCGAGCGGAGTTGGCCCGCTTTGCGGCAGAAGCACTTTAAAAGCAACACTCCTGACATAACCCAGCTTACTGGAATGGAAATTAGCAGCGACTTGCACGTTTCCAGTAAAGGTATAATAGCTTAACGCTCTTTCCGAACGCCCGTACAGGAAGTGTCTGAAGTGCTCGGGAACGGAGAAGAGCGAGCCTGTTGCCGTAAGACGGAGGGCGGCTGGTGCGGGAACCCAAAGAGGCCCTAACAATGCAAAATGCGCGGTTCGGATTTTAATAGGTGTCTCCTTTCTGGGGTGTGAATGGGCGCGCTGATGCAAAGCTGCTCTGACAGTTCGCAGCTAGCGAACCGGGCTGTAATAGATGCGGGGGCTATATTCCGAATGAGTTTATCTTACTTTTTTTGGTTTCCCCTTTTTGTTTCGCTTGCCGGCTGCCTTTCAGCGGGAGTCAAATGGGAGCTGACAACCTGAACGTCTCTGAAAGTGCTTGCACTCTGACAGCGGGGTAGCCCACGGTGACAGGAGGCCAAAACCCTCCCAGTGATGTGCACATAAATCTGGGATGAGGGGAAGGGGGCCTGGCCTGAATCCTCCATTGTAGAGGCCCGATAAAGAGATTAGGGGCCGTGAAAAGAGGTGAGAGGGAATCTCGCAGCATCTTGGGTTCACGGATGAAAGGGCCATTGTGGCGGAGGTACACATAGCGGCCACCCCGGGCACTTGACAACCAAAACAGCGGACAATAGAATTCTTGTGTCGGACAAAACGATCCTTGTCCACCCAAAAAAGTTTGTCCGCCTCATTTACAAATGTATGTATGCCTTTTGTCACCCAAGAATCTCCATTAGCTGTTAGCAGCACCGCCGGAATCAGAGCTAAGTAACTCGTTCAGTAATCTCTCAGCCATGGTTGATGCTCGCACTCCGAATGCCTCATCCATATGCACCCGGCATAAAAAGCCCAATAAGAAAAAGAGAGAAGCCCATTAAAAACAGAACATTCCAGAACAAAACTCGGTTTTGATGTGCGCGAACAAAACGTGGCGCTAATGGGTTTTTGCTTTGCTTCTCCCGCATCTTTCGCTTTTTGAGGCCCTGCTGTGTTGTTGGAATTTGCATGTCAAAAAGAGAAGGAAACAATATGAGGAAACCACCAGATGTTCCATTACAAGCGCATTCAGATGCATGCTGTCTGTTGACTTTCCCCCCCCGGTTCCGTTATTGGTCCTTCTTCTCCTTTCCTGCGCGATTCTCCTTGAAGGAAATGAGGCCTTTAGATATGTAAATGCAAATAATGAAATAAGTCAGTACACAAAATTAAACAGGCCAAATCTGATCCATTAGGCTCCCTGCTATAATGACCAGACTCTCACGCAACAAACTGCATTTAAGTGCCCATTAAAATTTTACGCATTCTCTCTATTTTGGCACGAATGTCCAAGAACGGTATAAACCCATTGTCCTCCAGCAAAGCTTGGACGGAAAACAAGCTGAGACAGGGCTCGGGCAGCTTCTGCTGTTTACTTTGTCTGTTCAATAAACCGATTAAATAAGCAACGTTTTCAAGAGAAAGCAACAAAGTTGCAGACCAGTCGCCATCGATCTCGGAGGGGCGCTTAAAATTCAAACGTTACGCAAATCGGAAACCTGTCCGGAGTGCCACGGGTCTGCGGCTCCCACTAGGTCACGCCTCCTTGCATCCATTTAGACCTCAACAACTGAGGGGTAATAATGCGGAGGAATGAGCTCCCTCTGTCCCAGAACTGCAGCACCCCTTTCAACATTCAAGGGTCTCAAAATACATCTTTCAGAATAACTTCTCTGCTGGTCCCCCCAAGCGCTCCGTAAGCTCGCATCTCGCCATCTGTTACACTCACCTTTGTATTTCCTATCGGTTCTACATGCACTTCTTGTAAAAACCCTGGTAAAAATGGTGGCATTGAATGCACTGATTGAGTTTTAGTGTAAAAACTTTTTTCTGTCGCCAAAATGCACTTTAATTTGCTGTGAGTTGTATGTCACTTTGGAGAAAAGCATCTGCTGAATGAATAAATGAAAACGTGGAGTGGGCAGTCAGCTCCGTCGACAGGGGCTCGCCGTATTCTGTGACGTCAACGTGGTTGTCGTTCAGCCATTTCTGATCCTAATTTTACGTTTGCGTGATAAAAACTTGCTCCCGACTCTCCATCGGACTACGTTGAATCCAACATATGGAAAGCAGGGAGGTCTGCTTCCCACCTCTAAACTGGGTTGGGGGATCTTTGGGGAGATGATGTGGCTTTAGACTCCAAACACTTCAGTCTGGCTCAGAAACACAAAGGTGATAGAAGGCGAGTGCAGGTTGGTGAGGAGTCTGTGCTTTTGTACCCAACCTTCCACACCCCAAACTGTGCACCCGAACATTTACCCTCAACTCTGCATTAGTGTTTATTTGCAGAGATCCAGGGTGCTAAAGGCAGTCACAAGTGTAATTCCACCCCAAAAGAAAGAGAGCAGAAAATGATGCCAAACATTGATGCGGAGGAGAAATAGGAGAGGAGTGAGAAGTAGGCATACGGGGACGGCCCAGACGCCTTCGTTACCCTGCCGGCTGACATTTCATTGCTCAGTACTGAGGAGGGGGGGGGGGGGGGGATCGTCGACCGCTGTCGACCTCGCCTCCGCTACAAGCCCACTGGAACCTCCGACACATTAAATATTGAGGGGGAGTGAAACCGAGGGTTTATGAAGAGACCATGAAAGACGGCAGAAAAATGAAACATCTACTGACCTGCAAGTCCAACTCACTTCCCCCTTGTATGTTATCAATCTATCAGCCTCGGAGCCGATTTCTTAGCCACCGTGCCAACGAGGATCTTTTTCAAGTTGTCTATTTCATCCGTTTTGACTTTGTCAGTCAGGAAGACAAATGAAGGGCACTCAAGGGGCCAATCTCAAAGCCAGCAAAAGGCAAATGTGGAAGACCTTGAAAAGTGTAGAATGAAATGATGACGACAGCTCAGCTCAAAGTCCTCACGTGGTGAAACCATCCTGCGCATCGCTACAGAGCAGGAGGTTGAAACCAGCAGGCCGTCAAAATTTTCCAATCATCCTTGATGTCATAATCTGCCCGAGTTGGGTGACTACTTAAACATTATGTCTGAACACATTTGTCACAATCAGATTTCTATGATTCCCCCCCCCTTCCATTATCTCCAAGAACTTCATTAGACCGCAGCGTGATGAGTCCAAGGACACAAACCTAAAGTGCAGTTGAGCTGAATGGTGACCTGCCAGGAAATCTGCATGACATGAAGGAGACAAAAGGCGAGCAGAGACAAGTATATATTCATTATGCTAATACATCCCCATATGCTACCAGTTAATGAGCAAACCTTGAGTGCTTAACACTGTAGCCGAAGTGGGGTGATTTGTATTGTGTCTGTATGGCATTTGAAAATATGGAGCATTTAAACAGCTGGCAGCAGGTGGTGCAGTGGTTAGTGACGTCGTCTTGTACCCTCAAAATTCCAGATCCCAGTACAACCGGTCCTAACAGTGACTAAACACTAACTAACTAACTAAACACCCAACGTTGAGAGGGCCAACAGGTGGTTACAGTTGTCATGTTGTAGTCGAAGGTCTTTGGTTTGAATCCCCCTCCTGCTGTAGTGCCCTTTAGCAAGGTACTTACCCTCAAGTGACACTGTAAAAATGACCCTGCTGTATAAATAGGTTAATGGTGAAACAATTGTGAAGTTGGTTGTCTAGCGCTGCAAGCCAGCAATTACAATTTGTTCAGCTTTACATTCTTTTTTACTGGGGAGGAACATCTGAGGGTGACGGTTGGGGAGTGGCTGTAAATGTAAGTTTGAGGCAAAGGAATGCATTCTAACAAGTGCGCCATCGCCATCATCACGGCTAGCGGCAGGAACAGGGATACGAGCAAGTGACATCACAGTAATGCCCGTTCCAATACCGTCACAGCACATGCTACTTCGGACAGAGTTCCCATGCTGCCACATCTCCAGGCTAAGATTTAGTGTGGGAAAGTCAATGCGGATGGATGTGGATGGTGACGAGAAGCTATTTACCGCAAACTGCCGATTTAACGCAGCTACAGTAATAGAAGCACACCTGCCGAACCTGCCGAGCTAGGATCTGGAACCCAGAGGCGCTCGATTGAAGCTTAAGTCCCTGATACATCACCAACAGAGAGAATGCCGCCCCCGCTGATGTTCTGCAGGGCAAGGACACCGAAGGACAGCGAGATTGACAGCCACTTCCAAATAAATACTCCTTAAAAATAAGCCGTGTGAAAATGAGTTTTGCCCATAATATGTGGAACAGACAGACGCTCAAGGACCCACGTGACACATGAAGCACATTTCATTTATTGTATTTTTTAGAACTATTGCTAATTGTTGATCTATCATATCCATGCGAAGACTGCTATTTTTAGACGACTTAATTTTTATGTGCACGAAAACACCCTGCATGGAGGCGTCTCTCCTCAAAGGGATGTTTATCTGACAGGCCTCGCCCGTGCAGCGCGGCACAATCCCGGCTATCGGCATCAAAGGACGAGGCGGGAATTAGAAACGGTGCCGCCGGAGTGAGCGGCGCGTCGAGCAGCCCGCCTGCTGAAACCGAAACACACCTGATCTGAGATCCTGCGAGCACGCCGCCCTGATTAAGTGTGGCAGCGCTGTTACCGACAAAGTTTAGGATGCATAAATGAGCAAATAAAAGGACAGAAACACTCTGGCTGGGGCCGAGTCAGCCTCGAATGCAGAAAGGAGGTTTGATAAACCGCCCACCGTGTGGAAAATAAGAACATGCTGACGGTGATGCTGACACGTGCGTGTGCGCGTGTGTGTATAGAAAACTGTGCATCTAAGCAAAGCTTCTGTTGTAGTAAAGTGTGTGCTATGTGTGTTCTTGACGCTGGCAGCAGGTGGCGCAGTGGTTACAACTGCCACCTTAGAATGCCAAGTAACTTAACATAAATTGATCGATTATATGTATAAAGAAGTAAAAAGTGTGAGTACGGACTAGTGTATAAACATCACACTGCAAGTCGCGGGAGAAAAGTGTTGAGTAAACAAACAAATAGTAATAATGGCAATGCAAGGGGTGTAAATCTGGAGTTTCTGTCTGTGTTTATTTGTTGGGGTCCATTAGTGGAAAAAGGGGGATTTTTTTTGTCTGTTATTGACCATCGGCGTATAAGAACTTCAGCAGTGATGATTCCTTACAGTTACAATCCTGTAATATTTTATTGTGTTCCTCTCTGTTTCTGGGGGAGAAAATCTTGTTGTTACATATTTTGAAAACGCAAATCCTAATCCCACAAAGCAGGAAGTGACTCAAAAGGCTCGGGTGGATTTATCCGAAGAGAAAGACCTGTCACTCCATCTCGGGAAAAATAAAACAGCAGCAAAATGCAGTACCGGTAACACTAAGGATCTAAAACAATATGATAAAATGCCCTCGGATCACAGCTGCATCACTAACTGCTTTCTTATTTAAAATGTGACATCGTTTTTTTAAAATGTAATGCTTAACAACACAGTGCCTTTGTGTGAAATCTCTGCACATCAGGTCAGTTTGTGTAAAGGTTGCAGAAATGTTTGTTTTTATCCGGGTGATGGAATGCCAAACGTTGGTTCGCCGGACAGTTTTGTCTTACAACTCTGCATCGCTTCATGTTTGAAGCTCATCATTCTGAATCTCCGCTGTATTACTGTAAAGAAATCACTCAGCATCAACAAGGTAGTGCAACAGAAATGATCAGCCTTCATTTTCAGGTCCCCTTTGCCTTGAATAAAATCTCTAACTGACAAATTTAAATTTTAACTCAGCGATTCCGAGAGGACCGAGTAGCAAATACTTCCAAGGAAAGAGAGGGGATCAAGTTTACGACATAGTTCCACCCCATTAATAAATTCTAGGTTTGCACAGTTAGAATGACCACGATGTCTGAGTTCAGCTACACATCTGTAGGCGAAATTGAACATCTTTTAAAAAACATAACAGAAAACCGCAGTCGTTTATAGATACAAACAGACGCCGTCTCAAAATTGTGTGTTTCTCCAGGATTTGTTTTTTTTAATGGTGCGGAGAGGAACACATTTAAACCCAAATCAGAATCACACACCACAAGTTAAGCCTCCGCATTTGGAATGTGGCTTTATTTGCAGGACGTTAAGCTGGTACTGCTGAGATGCAAAGGGACGCCTGGCCAGCAGGAGTCATGCAAAACGCAAGGTTCGTGTCTTTTCACCACAGTTTCTATCACTCTGGTGCTGAAATGCTGCTTTTAAACTGAGCAAAGAACGCACAAAATGGTGGTCTACTTCTGCACCGATGCATTGATACTCTGCCTATATGATTTTGAGCCTCGTTCTTATATTAACCTGCAGATAAATGTTTCCATCCGCATTAATATCAAACATATTTGTATTCAGATTTCATGTTGACAAAAACCGGAAAATATTTACAGTTTGCCTCTTGTCATCCATAAGAGTACAGAAAAACACGGTGAATAACAACGGTGACTGCGCATTGATCATCGCTGTCACACTGATCCTGATCTGAGGGATTATAATAACCTTCTGTCTCTCAACTTACAACTAATAACACAAAGCAGCACTACCATTAGAAAAAAACACCTCTCATTTATCTACAGTTTACTTCAAAGCAAATCTGTGAATAAAAACCCATTAATAACCCATTGCTCAATATCTAATTCGAATAATCTTTTTTTTGTTTTACATTGCAAGACATGGCAGATGCAATGCAATGCATAGAAGAGTGTGTGTGTGTGTGTGTGTGTGTGTGTGTGTGTGTGTGTGTGTGTGTGTGTGTGTGTGTGTGCACGTGTCACCAGGATTCCTTTTGCAGGCCCACGCGCCGATTAGCGCAGCCACACTCATCGGCACCAGGGCCGTGCTCCTCCTCGCCCCCAGTCGAGCACCATGTTATTAATCCCTTGCAGGAAAATAAAGGCATCAAAAGTGGCGGCCCAGCCACACACACCCTCACACTCACACACATTCTGGCAGCTCGTCCTATTAAAACCCTTAAAGAATAAAGGAAAATAACTTTGTTTACAAGAAATCATTTCATGCTGTGTTTCTCCACAGCTACAGTTGGCCCCGCTGGCCCACATTTCCTGCATCTTTGGTCCCACCTTCCAGAAGTCTCCCCAAACCCACCATTTTGGCAAAAACAGACCCAATTTGGGACACGCTGGGGGGTCATAGAGGACCTGAACACAAACATCTCAGCCGCATGAAGAAAGCAAAAACATCATCCCAGCGTAATTGTCAAACACCCCTTTGGAGGAAATTGACAAACCATCCAAACTGCACAGTTTCTGCATGTAAACAGCATTAATATCAAAGTGGCCCTATATTCACAACAATTATATTGCAATATTACTAACAGCCTTTATTTATCTGACACCTTTGCCCAAGGCAACATACAGTATGAGACACCAGTATTAGTAGCGCCGCAATACCATGGTTAAAGGAACTACAGCAGGAGTTGGGATTCAAACCCAAGACCTTCAAATGTGAAGGTCCAGCCACTATACAGGGCCCTGTCGCCTCAAAGGCCTGGAAGAATTAGCACGATAACAGCAGCAACAAATAACCTCGGTGGAATATTGAAACGGGAAAACGGAGGCTCGCAAATATTCGCCAAATGTGCAGGTGTCGTTCCGATGCCACATTAGAGCGCCTGTTTCTTTCTTCTTGCTCTCCGTGTGTCTGTCGCTTCGCAATCTGTCAATAAAACCGACATTTTCGAAGCGTTCAGACTCTCTTGTTCCTTTTCCTTTGGTGCAAAGGGAGGGAAAAGCGGAATAATATTAACGCTAATCATATAAAAATACCATCAACCGCCAAAGGAACCGGTGCATTTGTTCACCTCTTACTGTATATCGACTCGTAGGGGGGGGGGGTCAATCGGGAACTGGCAGTCTACCCTCACGGTTATCCCCCCCGGTGTAGTAAGGCGACACCGACAGTTACAGCCGCTGCAGACCAGAGGGACGTTAATCCTGACAAAGTGCCACGGCGTCAGGCCGCACCGCAGCCAGATCGGACAGCGCCTCCCCTGGGGGGCCGCGGGCAGCACCGCTGGTGGCACTCCGTCACCCTGAAATGCCCCCCGGAGACGCCAGGCCGCGCTCCGTACCGGCTCGCATCACCGAAGAGCGACAGCGCCCTCTATTGAAACAAAGGATCACTTTGGATGCAAAATCGGCCTTTTCCTAACAGCTTGGTTTTCACTCAGTTCTTTGCATGCAAGTGGACAAGTTTTCACGCCATTATATCTAACCAGTGGAATAGCAACCGAAAAAAGGGTTCTGGAATGTTCTTCCACAGATGGCTGCTTCACATCACTGCAGAAAGCCGTTCCACACAAGGCGCGTGAGAAGAAAAGACACATACACGGCATGTGCAACACCCAGAAATCTGCACGTCTCAGTTAAACTGATCGGCACAGAAAAGGTCAAGATGGATGGCTGTGTCACCCTGTGTCACACGCTGAGCTGCCGAAGGCCCCGGGGTGTGGAGAAGAGCTGTACAAAGTGGACATGTGTCCAAGCGTCCTTCTCAACAGGCATAGCGGATTCTTAACCACAAAGATCACCAAGCCGGGAGCCACACGGCCAGAAAAAGGCTAACAAAACGCGGCTGCAGTGTCTTCAAGCAGCATGTGTGTCGACCGAGGTACTGAATAATACCCTGTGTGTGTGTGTGTGTGTGTGTGTGTGTGTGTGTGTGTGTGTGTGTGTGTGCGCGCCCACGCACAGAATCTCAATGCAGCTGCAGCTTCTCTTTCCCCAGCCTGCAAACTTACTGTTCTCCTTTGGAGTATTTTAAACACACACACACACACACACACACACACACACACACACACACACACACACACAGTTTAACAAAGAGCATCTATGTAAATACCTGCATAGGATGGGGATGGGAGTTACTGTAAATACTCCATAAAACAATAAATCTTCTTCCCCCCCACTAATCCCTGCCGTCTTTAATCCCATCTCTGTCTTGGAAACAACAACTTATCTAAATCAATTATTTGGCATCATCTTTCTGTAGTTATTTTATTAAAGAGTGCAAGTGCATTCTTTTAAAATCTATGCATCTCTATTATTATTATTATTATTATTATTATTATTATTATTATTATTATTAGTATTTCTCCGTCAGTAACAGGGCCGTCCGCATCTCCAGGCTTAAGTGCGCAAACAAAACTCAGCAAAGGAAATTTCAGAACACACGAGCAGCGAATGTGACGATGATTCTGACGGTGATAAATGTGCGCAAAAGCGGGGAGAGACGGCGCAGAGACGGGCTGAGAGGCTCGGAAGGTCCGGCTGGTCCAGCACCATCTGTGCCTTTGCTGCTGCCTCAAACAGAGCAATAAATGGCCGCAAATACTTCGCTTCAGTCGAGTTGTTGTTATTATTATTATTATTATTATTATTATTATTATTATTATTAATAAAACGGAGCGCACGCTCCCTGTTCCTGTCCGGTTTGCAGGTCTGGAGTGAGAACATCTCAACATCTGAACATCTCAACACCTGGTACTTGCTGAATTTCAGCACCGGTTTCACCACGGAAGCGGAGTAAAACACGGTGAAGAGACCTGTGCAGACGAGGCTTTTCTTCGCGCGCGGCGCGGGAGAGTTTGGACAGGAGAGACCGATGGACCGATCTTGTCCCCGGTGGACGGGGGACGGGGACGGGACAGGAGACAGACCCCCCCCCTTCCAGAAGGATGTTCGCTCGAGCGGTAAACGACGAACGTTTAAAAAGTAAATAACGTGCGTGAGGACGCGAAGGACCCCCCCCCCCGCCCGCCCGCCGTCACCTACCTTCACGCGAGGTTCGCACGCGCGCGCCCCGCAGCCGGCAGTCCCATGGGCGGCCGCGCGCCGACCGGCACCGTGCAGCGGGTGATGCCTCGTCCGGCGCTCCCGCACATCCAGCGCGGGCAAAACTCGGCGCGTAACACTCTCCGGGCACGCGCGGTCACTCCCGAGCGCCGCACGGCCAGGCGGCAGCGTCAACGGAGGGAAAAAAAAAAAAAAGAAAAAAAAAAAACAAAAAAATAGCAAGAAGATGAAGAAGACGATGACGGGACGACGGGAAGGCAACGGTCGGTATGTCCGCTCCGCGCGTGTCCGCTGCCCGCTCGCCTCCGCCACCGGTGAGTCACTGGGAGTGGAGTGGAGCGCAGCGGAGTCGAGTCTCGGTCTGTCAGTCTGTCTTGTCTGTCTGTTCCCCCCTCCGTTCCTCGTCGGTCCCTCCGTGCCTCTGCGCGTCTCCGGGTGGAAGAAGCGGGATCTCGAGTGGCCCCGGCCAGCGGCGCGCGCGACACAGAGCGAGGGAGAGAGAGAGAAACACAGAGAAAGAGAGAGAGCGAGAGAGAGATAAAGCGCGTGGAGTCGCCATCCAATCGTAGCACCCGCGTGAAGAAAGGGGGCGTGGCGAGCCACAGCGACAAAAGCCGCATCTCTTTCTACAGTAGAGCACATGGAGATTATGCTCAGAACATTATTATTATTATTATTATTATTATTATTATTATTATTATTATTATGTACAACTTTAACCCAGTCAAAAACCGTCATGCTTGTTTATATTAAAGTTGAGTAAATTTCAAAACGGTGACATACAGAGGGAGCCCATGCCGCTGATGCCGGGTGTGCATGAATTACCGCGAAGTCATTTTAGACCTGTTTTAGTCCAATGCCTTGTTTCTTTTGTAAAGCCTTGTGTCTGTGTTCGCAGTTGTGTTGAGCGCCCAGAGGGCTATCCTGATTGGATGACTTTGCCGTGACGTGTCCTTATTGGTGGGTTTGTGTTATTGCTGTGTTAAGTTTTTTTACTTTGGTGGTTTTGAATTTTATTAGAAATATTTGTGGATGTTAAATAAAGCAAGGGAAAAAAAAAAAAACCTTAGCTTTGGACCATCATGCTAGTCGTTTCCATCCGCTGTCTGCTTTACCCATGAAAAAACTGTCCAGATAAGATCAGTGACACCACCTGAATATAGTCGCCATACATTGCGGTCAGTATCGGACTATATTCCAATACTGACCGCAATGTATGGTGACTATATTCAAATATTGGAGTATTTTCATTGGAATGTGCAATGGTCACATTCACCTGTCAGTCTGCACAGCTCCACCAAGCCCCCAAAACAGCTGTGTTGTGTTTACTTCTGGAATTAACTTCTGAAGTAATGAAAAGAAATGTTGTGTGTTTGAGGCAAATGCAACCAAACAAAACTAAAACAACATGGCACCTTAAGAGAAATAAAGGTAACTCCACAGGTAGCTTTACACCATTATGAAACAGGAATTATGTGTTCACATGCTGCACCACCAGGTGGGAAACAGCATCCTCTGTTCTGGTGCGTCCCAACTGTCAGCAAGATGAACATTTCCCCAGGTGTGAACAATATTAACACTCACACAAGCCACTTCCCTGTTCCTGTTGGGTACAAAAGAAGTTTCCTTTCTCCACCGAGGCATTTAGTTGTAGGTTTTATATGAAAGAGTAGGGATAACTTTGTCACATGGGCAAATTTTTGACTTATAGGCGTATCATTAACATGAATGCTTCACCGTGATGCACTTACTTGCCATAAGTTAGCGTGACACTGCTACAGGAGCTGACGTCCATTCTGCCACGCGGTGCCATTACTGTCATGATGCTGAGGGAATCGCTCGCAAAACCCCATTCTCATTGCCCATTTGACAGCGAATATAGCAAATGATCAATTTTGTCAGATTATTGGACGTCTCATAATTGAATCAGGCCTCAGCGACAATAATGGGCTCTCTGATCACGGCGCCGCACTTATCGAGGCCGCATTTCATGAGGGGAGAAAAGAGGGACGATTCGCTGGATGACACCACCTGATGATTCCGTAATCGATAACCCTGCGGGTCCCTGTTCCCAAAGGAGGCGTTGAGAAAGCTGGTTCAATCGCGCCGCTGCTCAGCATCATTTTTAGCCATTACCTTGACTTTCACTTACTTTTTGGCAGACATTAAGCTTGGAGCCTTGATCGTTTTTGGCCTCTCCTGCAAGGTTCTTCCTGTGGACTGACGCCCAGAGACATGGCTGTGGCGTATCCTCGCCTTGGCTCCCGTGGACTCTTCCAATTTGTTGGCCGCATCATGGATCACAAGGATAAGACGTTTCTCAAAAAATTCCTGGGGAATGTCTGACCCGTTTTTTTTTTTTTTCTTTTTCTTTTTTTTGGCTCCTCTTACGAAAAAATAAAACTTTGATGTCAGAGGCAACATCTGAAGGCATCTGCTGGCCACACGGTGGGCATGTAGAATTGATGATCTGGAGGGGATGGGGGGCGCGAGATAAACGAGACGCAGCCATCGCGTGTCTCTGCAGGACGGGTTTGAACACAGTATTGGCTAGAGGGGGCGAAATGGAGAGGGGGTCCTTTATTTTCTTAATAAGACCCCCCCCCCCACCCCATAAGATGTGGAAGGGAGGAAGGATGGCCTGCTGGGAGAGGAGGCAGGGGGTAACCCTTGATTGCCCTAATCCCTGCGGTGGATAAGTCTGAGAGCACAAACAAGATAGCAGCTCAGAAAGGAAGCGACAGAAGGGCTTCAGCGCCTGGTTTCCACACGGAGGCAGGAGAGCAAGACATACAATAATATTATTATTTATTCATTTACCTCACAGTTTCTCCAAGGCAACATGCAGTGCAAGGTTTGTACACGCAGCGTCTTGCAATGATCTACCCATTTATACAGATGGGTAAATGTTACCGTATTAAGCCAGAGTAAGAACCTCAGTCAAGGGTGCTGCAAGAGGGTCCAGATTTGAACTTGGGTCCTGGGTGCTTTGATTGCAAGGCAGCACCTCTAACCGCCGCACGGCCTGATGGAGGACCTGCAGATTTTCTTCAGCAGGAACCTGCTTTGTCCCAGGGCAATTTAGTCAACTAAAGAACAATTTTAGAAGCGTAAACCTTTAACTAACATCTGTTTTTGACTTTTTAAGATCTTTATGATGCTCAGTAGTTTTGGAAATTGAAAATAGATGCTCATCAGCACCGTTGTCCCATTGGGACTTAGTGGAGCTTTTCTAGGCCAGCATCTGTCATCTCTATTAAATACAAGGATAGATAGATAGATAGATAGATAGATAGATAGATAGATAGATAGATGAAAGAAAACAGTATGTTGTAGTAAATTCATATCCCTGACATTGAATGTTTTGCTTGTTGTGCTATATATATGAGAATCTGAAAGAATTCATGCATTTTATACTAAAATAAATTTTTATGCACAGAATATTTTGTTGTTTTAAGTCATTCATTCTTAAAAACCTTTCACTGCATTCTGTACCTGTTAGACTGGAGAAAATACAAGGATCTTGTTGAGTGGCACAGCGAATAGTGCTGGTGCCTCACTGCTCCTGGGCTGTGGATTCAGACTCGGGTTCAAATTCTCAGTCTGTGTGAAGTTTGCATGTTTTCATTGTGTTCATGTAGTTTTCCTGTAGGTGATCCGGCTTCCAGGATCGACTTCAGGTCGCAGCATCTCTGCCAATAAACAATCTGAGATGTATAAGCTGCCATGACTGACAAAGAAGCAACATTTTAGTAGAAATTCTTGCACAATACCTTGTTTTAAATTATTTTTCCATGTTCCTCATGTCGATCATTTTTATTTTATTTTATGGACATATTCTATCTCTGACCAGTATTGGCATGTGAGTCACTTTGGGTAGAAACATATAGTAAATACATGAATGCAAATGCAGTAAAAGTAGTAAGTAAGGAAGCAGAAAAGGAGAATTTTCTGTCAAGGTATCACCAGTAGAGCAGCTGAGCACATGCCTCCATAAGTTAATAGTTCCCCATATTAAAGATTTGAACACCCACATTTGAGCTCCCTACACGGGGAGCTGCAGGGAGTGATGATCCTGGCGTGACGGATGGCGGATGTCCCCCAAAGGGCTCAGTCTCCACTGTCTTTTCTCTCTCTCTCTCTCTCTCTCTCCTCTCTCGTGCTCCAGGTACGAGCAGCTACAGGCGTCAGAGCAGAGCTGGGAGCTCCGTCCGCCAGCAAATGGGTAAGTGGGGGCTCCATGCCCGAATCTCACTGTCCATATGGAGGGGCCCACTGTGCCAGCAATATCCCGTAAATAGGATTCGGCTCCGCCGGGGTCTGTCAGCAAAGGGGGCGGAGCCTGGCACAGGCTTGAAATGATCATATTAACAGGGAAGCGAATTCTCTTCCTCCCACTGTAGAGTTGAGTCGGCAAAGCAGCCTGTGGGGCCCAACTTTACACACACTGTTTAAGATCAGCTTTTTATCTCTCCTGTTTTCGTCCTTTCAGAAGAGGCTAATAATAGTGAAATATTGAATCAATGTGCACATTTACATATTGCTGAAAGTAAGCAATAAACCATTTTTGCTTACTTTCCCGCTGTTGAGCCGCGCGGTTCTTATTTGTCTGTATCATCCTGCACTGTCAAAAGTGTGGGAGCTGGAAGGGAAAGACTTTGAAAATCAATCAGATTTGTAATTAGAAGGAGAAAAATAATTCATATTTATCTTTTGGCGCCGGAAATCGATGGCCTTGGCGATACTTCAGATTGTGTTTTGATTTATCAGAAGTAAAGAACAATTTGCTAAACTAAAAATTATTGTTGCTTTTGTTTTAATCCTCATCTCCCCCTCCCATTATTCAGTTCAGAAACCACAAAGTTGTTTTCACTTAAAAACGAGGATGTCATTTAAAGGTAGTGAAGTGTCGGGGTTCAGGAGCACCGGAGGCCTAGTGAAATACTCCCACAAAATCCACCAGCAGCTTTACTGAAGGTTGTCATAGTTACCGTGTCCCACCTGTCAGTCAGTCTTGGTCTCTTCCCCTTTTATGTGCTGTGAAATAATGCAACACAAGTTCTGTTATTTCAGCCATCAGAAAACGCTTTGCCACTTCATCTGGTCCGGAGAGTTGTATGCTATCAGTTTCTGTGTGACAGTACTCTTTTTTTTTTCTAAATCCAAATTGCCCCTGAGCCGCTCGGTGCTCTTTTTGGCCCCACTCTAGGCCATCTTTCAATCACGGTAACTATTCTGGAGGCTGTCCCTGGAGGGGGGGGGGCAGCTGTCAGTCACTGTCCTGGTCCCCCACTCAGCCCACTTAGCCGCTGGAAGCACCGGGTGGGCGGAGCTATTCGATGGGTCCGCCTTCGGCCATTCCTGTCCATCAAGATGACAAGCGACGGCAGTGGCCGCTCCCCTCTCCGAATCCCCCTCACGTCAAGCGGCGAATAACAGGATGGAAATTTATTCGCTCGGTTTCACTGCGTTGCACAATTATTCACATTCCACAGGACTTCTGTAAATTCTGAAATGAAGCCCCACAGATACAAAATTGCGCACATGTTTAATGATCTTTTAGTAAATATTTATTTGCCGTGATTGCTAAAGAGAAAGTGCGCCGTGTCTCACGCTCCAGAAACAACACCCTGTGAAGGAAGATTAGCGGTGAGATGGGGACCGGGGCATAAATTTACCATGAGGGTTTTCTTATTTTTATTTGACTTTATTTCATGCCTCGGTTAATAATAACAGGCACTGGCGGCCGCTATTTAAGCATGCAGAAGTCCCAGATTCGAGCCTGGCGGGAGGCAGCGGCCAGCTGGCATCCAATAAGACCCACCCGCGTTGCCAAGGAGCTTCTCCTGAGTGACAGGGCAGGACTGGCATGGCGTCTCGCCGGGCAGCACAGGCTGTGATTGGCTGAAAGGATGAGAGTGGGATGGAACGCATGCTGCCAAGCCCTCGTGTATTAAAAATTTAAAAAATACACAAAACAAAACTGTATTTCTTGCCCCTTGTGTGGGAGCAGTGACTGCATCTCCATCACGCTGTACTGGGCAGCGAAATACAAAAAGGATCCTGCTGCTTTTGTTTCTGAATGAACATTTTATTTATTTGGCTACTGGCAGCCCTCATCCAGTGACCATCTAACGCAGCGACTCAAGCAAGGCTTAAACATGTCCAAACTGAAAGATAAACAAAAGTGGTGACATTTTTTGAGGTGCCATTTATCTCCTTGGGGGTGAAGCTGAAAGTGTACATTGTAAGCACATTTTCGGTTGTTATTAGTATATTTGTTAGAAATCGGTTGCCGTGATAATGCAACTTTTCTTGGCCTTCTCCATCAAACTTGCTTGAAAAAAGTCTCTTTTTCATGATCTGTTTTTAGTCTTTGGCCACCACTGCTGTCCATTGCTAGTCCACATTTTGTCTTGGCAGCTCCATGTCTGATACTCTGTAATTTTCTGTCTTGGTCCACATCTCATGTTTCTTGCCCAACAATAACACATGGTGGGCGTTTTCCTGTTTTTGTAAATGTACTCGATAGCAAATAAATATTTCCATTTATGCTAAAAGCCAGTTCGCCGGGCATTGCTTACAAATCAATCACAGACAAATTCCAATTCTTGTGAAACACGTGTCTTTGGACTGTGGGAGAAAACCTACGCAAGCACGGGGAGAACACGCAAAATGCCATTCACACTGAGCCGGATTTGAACCCTCAGCTGCCAAATTCAAACCCACAAGGCTGAAAGGCAAACAGTGCTGCATGCTGTGCCACCAAGCCACCCTGGAAACAAACACCGACTTTTTGAAATTCAAACAGCATTTTAAGGCTACAACAAGAGGACACCGGCACTCAGAATAACAATGCGCAGCGAGGGAGTTTTACAGGGAGGGAGAGCTAAGTAAGGAAAATGTGGAAAATGCCAACTACAGGCAATTTGACTGTGCGCCCTGTAAACCCTGACACATCTGGGGTAAGTTCTGTGAACCAATGCGGTAAAAAGCAGGTGTCCAAATGAACCTGAAGCGCTGTATTAAAAACATCTTTGTTCCTTCTTTAAATTTTAAAAAACTTTTGAGCGGAGATGAAACCAAAGGAGCGGATCAATACATTGCATTCGAATTACAGTTGAGTCTGTGAGCCAAAGTGTTTTTTGCTGTTCAATGCATGCTTCAATAAACACTCGCTTGTGTTAAGCACCAGTCCTTGTTAGGGTCCAGAGCCTATCCCAGAATTCCTGGTGAAGTCTGTCACTGTATAGCCACAGACAGAACTGTTGTTTCCAGTTTACAGTAGCCTGAAACGGTACCTTGTAGGAACAGCACTACCTGCTGTGCCACCATGCCGCCCTCAATGAACTCACAATGAATGAATATTTTAACTTCAGCCCAAGTCCATTGAGTTATTTGTCTATTCACAAAAAGTGATCTTTAAAACATCTGCTTTGCATGACAAACACTGACAAACACAGCTGTGGAATGATGGATTATCTTTGTGTAATCTTCATATTTTTCTATTGTGTAATAGACAAGGCCTAAACTGCCAAGATCCAAGGACTATAATCTTAAAACACCATCTTCAGATCTTCAGCAAAGTCTTATTCCAAATGAGAGGCAGGATTTTTTTTTTTTTTCCTGCAATGAATGTGGGAACTTGTGAAGTTCTAAAAGGGATTTTCAATCTCTGTGTACATCTGGAAATATCTAAGAGGACTAAAAAAAAAAAAAAAAATATATATATATATATATATATATATATATATATATATATATAATTATAGTTACATAACAATTATCATACAGTATGTACACTACATGGTCAAAAGTACGTGGACACCTGAGCATCACACCCATATGTGCAGGTTGAACCAAACCCATGGGCCTTCATATGGTGTTGTTCCCCCTTTGCTGCTATAACAGCCCCCACTCTTCTGGGAAGGCTTTCCACCAGATTTTAAGAATTTGGGC